>CBMN011745902.1:0-10773 GCA_000582825.1 Hordeum pubiflorum | reverse complement strand
GGTGATGAAGGAGTGGCTGACGGTGAAGCTCNCGCGCGTGGTGAGGCTCTCGGCCAACAAGTGGTGCGAGTTCTGGGTTCATGTCCAGAACTTCGATGGTCGGATGGTCCTTGGCAGGGGCTGGGACTACTTCTGCCGCCGCCACAAGATCGTCCCCGACGACCTCGTCGTGCTGCGCATCTCCGGCATAGGCCTCAAGGTGCAAGTCTACAACCACGACAGCTCCATCGGGTGCAGGGTGTGCTGCAACAGGCACAGCTGCATCGGTGACGTTGCTTTCGCCCTCTGATCTTGACCCTCTGAACTTGTAGTTAGTAGGTGGTGGTGTGACACATTGCTGTGAACTTGTTCATATTTTGCCAGGGTTCAGTACCCTGTGTTGAAGCAAGGGGCATGGGATGCCCTTGCTATCTGAAAACTTGTTTTTGTTGATGCTGGCTAGTGAGCAGTATGGTTTATGTTCTGTTTATCTGCTTGTTTTGTGTTGTTTGCTACTGTGAATCTGCTTGTTTAGCTGCTGTTAGTGTTGTCCATGCCACCACATTTGAATCGGATGAGCAGAACACAGACGTGTTGGCAGCCAAACAACTGTGGTTTGCATCTGCTCACCCTTAAGCACAAATGCGGGCAACCAAACAATCGGCCCTAAAGTAGCCTTTGATGCAATGTAGGCAACCAACCAACATGCAGATGTTGGTTTCTTGCCTGTTTTTGCTCAAACTGGCTCTAGTGAGATTTTTCTGAAATGCAGACACTATTCACGTTAGGCAACCAAACGCGCCCTTACTTGTTTTTCTCTGTCCTAACTATGGAGTAGATTTTATTTCTTCTCCAAGTAGGAAGAAATCAACGGTGCATTATGTCATCTCAGTCAATATTTCAATGAAAGGAGGTACAATATGGCATGCAAGTCATGACATGGATAGGGAATGCAGAAACTTTCAAGCGTTAATAAACTTGGATTCAATGGTGCTTGGGGTTTAGGGATTGCGGCTTTGCTAGTGCGGTGTTTGTCCCGCGGTGGTCTGTGCTATCAGCGAGGTGTCGTCATAGGCTCTAGTTCATATCATCTCCAACGACGTCATCGCTTATGTGCCATGCAATGGCTCTTGTTTGCATTGAGCTTTGCCTCTTGGTGCCACCAACTACCTCTAATCAATGCCGTCATCTTGCATCTTGCCATGCGGAGCATGGATAAAAAGGGTGTTAGGCGATTAAAAAAATAGACAAAAAAATGGAGGAGCCCCCTGTGGTTTTGTAATTATCGGAAAGACATAAGACACGTCGTCCGAACCTATGAAATTAACAAAAACAACCAACATATCGTCGACGGGATTCAAGCCGGCGCTGACCGGGCCAAGAGCCCAATCAAGTCAAAGCTAGCACATCTGTAAGGACGTCCAAGATGTACCTTATCATTTTTCTAGCTTTGAAAACGTTGACCTTCCATCATTCCATGCCCGTTTGTTTCTATACGCGGGGTGATTATGAGCTTATGAAAGCATTTTCACAAACTTCCTTTGAATCATGGTATTGGAAAGTTTTTAATCAAGCGCTAGTTAACAAAAAAAGGGTTCTGCGTTCAGCGAAACTTTGCAAACTCCACATTCAAAATACCCTATGTATAACACGAACTGAAGGTAAAAAGAAATCTCTCTCTCTCTCCATCACTCAAAATTGTCGAATAACGTGATTTTCCTTTTCTGTGTGTGATCAAGATCAAGAAAAAAAGGGAAAGTATTCGCCATTCAGATCAACATGAAACTTGTGAAAATTACTACTCCTAAACAACCAAGCTGGAATCCATCTTGAGAGCAAGGTTATAAAAGTAGAAACATGAGAAAAGTTGTAGATCTATACCATATACACAGACAGGAGGCACTTTAGATAGTACTATACGCACAACACCATCTTACTGGTCCATATTTTCTGATGATCCACGACACACTGGAGCTAGCAGCTCAATTGTTTTCAGCAAAGCTAATTTGGTATGTCATTTTGAAGATAAATACTTACTCCCGATCCTGGATGGCCCACCGGCCCATCCAAATGACATGCTAGTACCCAGTTACATTGAAACCCTCACAAATACTCCGTATGTTTCAAACACAAACAGAGAACTGCCGGCAAGAGTAAAAAGAACTGATTCACACAGAGAAGGGAAAAAAAAGTAGATGATGAAATATCTCGATGACGTTTATCCTATTTCTTAGAGATGAAATGTTTCTCAAATGACAGAAACATTATTCGAGATACCAAAGCCTCCAGTTTTGGTGCCTTGATTCTTGTCAAAGTTTAGTATGGAATACCATGAAAAAGTGTTACCCAACTGCGGAGCAGAAAAGGATCCTACTGAAGGCGCTGATGACCGACCAAAGATCAGGCCTGCCTGACCATCAGCGTAGCACTAGCAGTAGCAACACATGTCCGCAGGCTTAGATGTTAGTACAGCTGGTATACACAGAAAACTGAACTCTTGTGAGGGGCATGTAATGGTAGCAGAACGAATTGAGTGAGACAATGTAACACATGAAATTTTTCTTAAAAGCAACATCTCATAACATGCACAAAAACGTTCGAAATGGACTGTACAGCCCTCCAAGACTAGTGAAAGGACTGTCGCATCACAGCAAAGAGCTTTTCATAGCATGACAAACATTGGAATTCGATATTGAACATGCCACACACTGAAATAGCAATGACAAAAAAAAATAACAGATCATATGCTGAATGACACTGACTTTTATCTGGTTACTTGTATACAGATCAACAGATGAGCACGTGACCACTGAGGAACAGAACATGCAGTAGAAACATCTAATACCATGTCTCAGGCATAACTTGGCAATTTCAGAACTTCATATCTAGAATTGCAATGGGTCTCGGTGTGGGTCTGGCTCGGATCAACGGGGGGCAAGGATGAAGTGGTTGGGCCCAACCAGGTGAAACGAGATTGCTTTGGATCTGGAATTTAATTTTTAAAACGAAATTCCGTTTTTTTTTCAGTTGAACGAAATTCCATTCTGACTTTACAAGCCGTATGTGTTCTCTCCTTGTAGATGACCTCTTGAGGAAATCACTCGCTAAAGAAAAAAGACCTCTTGAGGAAAGGGATAGTTTGGTAGAGATCATATATATGAGACCACCGGAGCTAAATGTAAGGTCAACTGGGAGGTGGTCTGCCGTCCGATTCAGTATGGAGGCCTTGGGGTGCTGAACACAAACAAATTTGCTCGGGCTCTGAGACTGCGGTGGCATTGGTTTGAGTGGAAGGAACCAAGCAAGATGTGGGTGGGAACCGAAAACCCATGCGACGAGGCCGACCTGGACTTCTTCTATGCATCCACCACCATCATTGTGGGAAATGGGGCCAGTACGTCTTTCTGGGACTCCCCATGGTTGCTAGGGCGAAAGCCCAAGGAGATTGCACCGCTCATTTACAAGGCATCATGGAGAAAAAATTGAAAGGTGCGAGAGGCTATTAAGGACAATGCCTGGATCTTAAAGATTAGGCCGGACACTGTGGTATCCGTTGACCACATAAGGGAATTCTTTACCCTTTGGATGCTTCTACATGACGTCACCCTGGACGAGCACTCTGAGGATGACATCATTTGGAAGCACACGACCGATGGGCAATACTCAGCCGCCTCCGCTTATAGGGCACAATTCTTGGGCATGATTAACTCTCTCATGGAGCAAATGGTGTGGAAGGCGTGGGCACCGCCAATGGTCAAGTTCTTTGCTTGGCTTGCCTTACAAGACCGGATTTGGACGGCGGATCGATTAGACAGTCGCGGGTGGCAAAATTGCGGTCTCTGCCCTCTTTGTGGGAGGGTGCAAGAAACAGGGCTCGCCTTTTCTTCAAGTGTCACTTCACCAACAGACTTTGGAGACTGGTCATCGACAAGCTGAGTCTCAACCATATGGACCCCTCTGCTTGGCACCTTGAAGCCTCCGTCAAGGATTGGTGGGCGAGCAGGACTGGCTTGGGCATCCCTAACAGGAAGGCTATGGCCTCTCTTACAATGCTTGTCTCATGGACCGTCTGGAACAAGAGGAATGCACGCGTCTTCCGCCACAAGAGCGCGCCGCCGCCGATCCTGCTCAACAACATTCTTACCGAGGCTAAACTATGGGTTATGGCGGGAGCTAAGAAGCTAGGGGATATTTTAGCACGTGAGTAGTTGCCATGTGGTGTGTTTTGTAAACAACAAACTCTATTCCTATCTTAATTAATGGATGAGGCAAATCTTTTGCCTTCGTTTCGAAAACAAAAAATATGAGATCCCCACAAAATAACTCGATTCATATGAATTTAGAGGATCTCTAACATGATTTTGAACATCATGGGGAAATCCTAATGCATCCTCCGTGATTTCCTTCCAAATTTTCATGCACTCACGGAGCTCCTCTGTGACACATCACACATCTACCAGCTCGGCGCATTCCTCCCAAGTGGGGCCTGACGCTTCAATGGCTTCATATTTCCTAGACATCCACACTCAACAAGCAGAAGCTTCGTCTAGTTTTCTATAAACACAATATACTCCAAGTTTCAAGATTGTGATAGAAACTAACCCATTTGGCAGATTTTTCACATTTTTACCTCATTTAAGTAAACGTGCGCCACAAATATGAAATATAACTCATTTAAATGTTTCCCCGGTCTGACTGCTTGAGCCCACGCCTCCGTGCTGACTGGTTCGGTGTTTTGCGGGCCACCTACTTCTCTCTGCCGCCAACAATGTCAGCAGCGCCACCGGGAGGGGCAGACAGCGCACACCGAAGCAAAGCAGCACGCTGTCCTCCTCGTGCTCGCCAAGGTCACAGACGGTACCCAATGGAGCTGCGGCCGGAAAGTGAGCTTGAAGACGAGGTACCAGCTATGCTTGCCAAACAAATTAAAATGGGAGAGCTCCTTGCTGATGATGACACCCAGCAAACGGACTTACCAGCTATGCTTGCAAACAAATTTGATTGTACCTACATATTGTTCAATTGTTGCACAGCACTCTGCTGCTGTGTACAGGAAAAATCACCTTTCACGAAACTAATTATATTGTTACTATGTGCCAGGAACAAATGTTGATTTGGGAATAAGAACACACTACCTGCCTTGAAACATATCCTTCACCCAATGGCCTGCGCTGCATCTCAGAATTAGCTACAATGCATATGCTATTTACTTGCGCTGAAATGAAATCCTTCCTAGAAAACAATTCAGACATAGAACCAGAAAGAGTAGAAGAACCGGGTCTTGAGAAACAGAGGAAAAACAGAGTACCTTAACTGGCAGATAGTTATCATATTTCTCAAAGCTGGAATGCTTCTCAGATAATCACCGTGTACGACAAGTTAACATGTTCATGTCTGGTCGCTACAATAATAAGTTCCCACGCATTACAAACATTTTCTTTTCAAAATCTCCACCACACAGCTTGGCATCATATAGTTGTGTCTAGCACTCACTATCTTCGGATCAAGGTGCATATAGCGACGAGCCCACAACCATGTCTTCGGCAGCCACACGCCGACCAAAAGATACCACCTGGAGCAGCATTCACTTTGACTCCAAAATCTCCTGCTCTTTCTGGAACCAATTTATATCCAGTCATTATGAGTTCTACTGATTTTCAACAGCCCACTGGACTATTGACGGTAAATCTCATGTTGATTGAAAACTGATTGTAAAAGCATGCAATGATATAAAGAAATGGTTGCACTTTACCTTCTTTGCATTCTTCTTTAATTTGTGTTGAAGCTTCCTCTCCTCATCCTCTTGCTGTTGTTTTAATATCTTCTGTTCCAAATCTGAAGAACAAGCGAATGAGGTAATTTTAACTTATGGACAGCAATCTGATAGACAGTTCAGCCTTCAGTGAGCATTTGGCAGTTTGCTAGATATATATGAGAACACAATCAAAGGACGTATCTCCACAGATGATACTCATGCACGTAGCTATTACGATGGAATACACAAGTAACCTTCCTAACACTGATAACCATTGGATATTCACTCTACCGCGTAAATTTGTAGTACACGATTGCAAAAAAAAAAAGTTACTTTTATGCAGCAAAACCTACCCGATACAAGTACACTATTTAGACAGTTAACTGCAAGAAAGAAAGAAAATTAAGCCCCCAAGCTGATGCTTCATAGATCCATATCAGTAATTCAATGGTAAGAAAGATAAAAATAATTAAACAAGTATATATAAACTTATAAGACAACTAGATGATATATGGCATGCATCTTTGAAAATATGGTCTAACCATTAAAACAAGCATACTATAAAACCAAAAGCATATTGATTTTTACAATGCCATCTACTATCTATACTACAGAATTGAGTAACAACCAGTAGTAGAAGCTAAATGGTCCCTTACAGAATGATGGTGTAAATTCAAGAGATAATTTATATTCAGTTACAAATCCCAAACAAGACTATTACTTTGCACATGCAGGAGTACATGACCATTGTTTTACGAGGGTTATATGACTGTATAGGGGGGATTGCAATGCCATGTTAGAATTGTGGGTTCAATTAATTCTGCAACTTCTTTGAGCAATCATTCCATATGCCATACAACGCCTAGAGAACAATGCAAACCTCAGGGAAATCAAGCAGGCATTTCACCACACAAAGGTGCAGCCCTGCCACCGACAATGGTCTCGAGGAAGGAACAATGTGATACAGTACATTATTCAGACTCACCTTTCTCTGAAGTTGGAGCACCCTCAACATTACTATCAGAGGTCGTCGAGTTCCCGGCATCATCTTTGCTGGTTGTACCCTTCACGGATTCTTCATTTGGTGCACTCTTGGGAACATCACCCAAAGAATCATTCAGTAGCAGGGCACATCCATGTTTGTTGAGTGTGCTAGCACCCTCGAGAACACCTTTTCCATAACAAGGAACCCTAGGTGAAAACAAAGGAGAAATTTTTCAGTCTATAACTGTTAAGGTTACAAAAAACATGACCATGGAAGTTTTATACAGCTGCTACAATTATTCTATCGTCCGTTTTAATAACCCTAGGTGCTAACTATGTTCTGCTGAGTTCCATTTCTAAGAACTGGCTAGTGTTTGCACAGATTATGAAGTACAACTATGAGATACCATACCAATAAACGGCACATCGATGAGATATTTAAAACTAGCCAGAACCAGCTGCATAGAACTCTTCTCAAATAGGATAACATCTATCCCTCCAATAATTGCGCATTGATTAAATGCTCATCACATCACACATATCATCACAGAAGATGCCAAATCCTAACTCACAAGTATTGCTACAGAATAACACCAACGCCAACTCACTGAACCCCACCCCTGAAATGCCAACACACGCAGTCGTGCTCGCCGCCGAACAAAAAAGAAAGATAAATACCGCTTGGCAACCACTCGTGATAGGACATCTAATACCACTCTAAACACATCTCCCAAACTACAAAACTCAAAGGCCTAAAGCAACTAAGGACACAGGGAAACCAAAGGCTGATCCTAAAGAGTACCGAACTAAAGGGAAGTTTCCTTTGACAATGCCATCCATACAAATGATGTGTTTGCACAAAATAGGGGAGGCGTTTGGGACTGAAGCCCTCACCTGATATTGTGGTCGTTGCTGACGCATTCGAAGGTGTTGACAAAGTCGCCTTCCTTGATAGCATTGGATCCCTTGCTCAAGAGCGGTTGTGCCCAATCTACTGTTTTCTCCTCCTCTCCACCCTCCTCACCACTCGCCTCCTCGTTAGGCTCCTCACTAGGCTTGCCTCAGGGTACAGGAGTGTAGAAGCTGACAACTGGGATCAAATCACGGAAGCCATAATCGCACACCTTCCTCACATGCTCTGATTGTAGCTAGATTGTGAAGAGGCCATCAACTGTGTTGACGAAAATGGCATTTGCTCCCTCAACAAAGCCCATCACACGCACACTATCATACAATCGAACACTAGTTGGTAGCAAATTGCCAAGGTCGATGACCCGACCCAACACCCATCGTGCATCAGTGCCGTCACTCGGCTCTCTTGTCCACAATTTGAGATGCGGATCCAAGTTTTGGATCACACCCAGTCCACCATCCTCAGCCAGCATGAGGCGGCAATTGGAGTGGTTGTTGTCTGGTGGGCCAAAGCTAACCACAGTCAGGGCGTGCCTTGACAAGTCATACTCCAGGATCGACGGATCGCTGTAATCATCGTCGTAGGAGTTGTAGAACAGGAAGTATAGCAGAGACCTCCCAACGAGCACGCTGGAAATGTATGATTGGTTTATTAAGGAGAACTCCGGTATGGAGGTCAGCTCGCCCCAGGCGCCGGTCTCCGACGAGTATACGCACACCGATGTGTCAGGCACGTAGTAGAACACGTCGTCGCTGTCTTCATCGTCGTTCGACGTTGATAAGCACGTGGAAAGGACCACCGAGGCAGTCGCGATGGTCACACCCGTCTGCTGCGCAGAACACGGCCGCCACAGTCAGGTAGCGGGACGGAAACGCGGCGGGCCACGGTACGCGCTGCTGGGCGCCCGTGGAGCTGGACGAAGAGGGCTAGGCCGTGGCGGCAGTCAAGAGCATGCCAGAAGCGGTGGTCCGGGGCGGCGGGAGAGAAGGACGGGGCGGCGGCGGGTACGTAGCCGCGGCTGTGGAGGAAGCCGAGGACGGGTGGTGTCCCGTGGAGCTCGTGGAGGCGGCGGCGGAAGGCCGGGCGAGAGACGATGCCGGCCCAGTCCTTGCAGACGATGGAGGCGCGGAGGAGGCATGCGGGTTCGTCGGGCGGGAGGCGGAGGAGGATATCCTCGACGAGCTCGTCCGGGATCGCTGCTGCCATGGCTAGATCTAGGGCGTGGGTTGTGCAGCGGAGGGGTGGAGTGAAGTGGAATGGGGGAGGGGATTGGGGATTTTGGAGGCCGAGTTTTCCTCTGTAGAGCGAGCGAGGGAGATTGGGAATCTGAGCGTGGCGTGGGGGTGCAGCCGAGCGGTGCGGAGGGGTGGAAGTGAACCGGAGGCCTACGGTGGTGCTGTGCGCTCTCGGTGCAACCCATCCATGTAACAAAAACTTCTGAAAATAAATGCACACTAAGCATCTACGGACAGACCTCTTATATCCTTTTTAAACGTTCGGATAGGCCGTCCGGTCACTGACCGGTCACAAAAAATCGATCCAGACGGGCCTTTCAAACCGGCTTGAAACGTCCGGGCTAACCGGCACCCCTCATTTCCAGCCCAAATATGGGGGCGGATATGGGAAGTCCGGGCACGCCCGCCACGTCCGATTATGATTGACATGTACAAGTGTGCATGGTTCTTTCATGTCCCATGTTTAGGAGTGCATCCACCATTACCGATGGTTATCAGCGTGGCATGGTCGTGGTGCTCCAGCGGTGACACATATTTGGCCATGCAAGTATCAGGTATGTTCATCTTCTATGCATTACCTCAGTTTAATTCAGTTCATGCAAGATTGCAGTAGCAACAGTCCGAATTTTAAGCCATCCTTTTGTACCTCATGAAGCCTAAACTATCTTCATACTGCATGTTTCAGGTTCAGGATTCTATACTAAACAGTAGGATGGAATAAGATAACCTTTGCATGTTTGGACGTATATGCAGCTAATGCCATGTTAACCGTTGCTTCTTTTACATGATTTTAATTTAGAATGGACCAAAGTAATGCCAAGTGATGAGGTATTATGGAACTGCAATCTGCAAATGAATTAAGGTCGTACAGGTTGTTTGCTCAAAGGCGTATTGTTTGATATAGATCTGGAATTGCTTTCATATGTGTTGAAAAAATGATGTTTTCTTTATTTGTGCAGATTTTATTTCTCTATGCCTACAAGGTGTTCGACGAAAATTCAAGAGGTCGCACATGGGAGCATTAATTTAAGCGAGTCATGTGAATTGATTTTTTCTCAAATTTAGTTCCCTCAATGATATAAAGCTACACATCATGGCTCCACTAGCTGCACTATGCCACTACCTCCACCTCGATGCTCGCTAGGAGAAGCTCGCCGCCACCGCAAAATGGACAAGGATGTTGAGTCATAGATGGGCAGTGAGCTATCACAGGTTCGCTTCCAAGGTATCCCCCGTTGCTTTTGCTTCATGTGTTATGTTTGAACACCACCCGTGTTAATATGATCTTTCTTGTGTGTTACTTCCCAATGAGTTGCTTATTGCACTATCACCAGGAGCAACGACGAACATACGTGTAAGCTGTGGGGGTCAGCCGACCCCACAACTTTTTTGGAAAACATCCTAGAATTATTGTTCCTTTACTGTTCACCGTGAAGAAAAAAATATAAAATATTCCATTGACCCCAAAGATTTCTGAGGCTGGCGCCGCGACTGACCAGGAGTTGTGATGAGGTTAGGCACCACCTCAAATTGCTCTAAGTTTCACGTGCATGCAAAATGATGTATTTCAAATGTGCTTAAGTTCCCTCAAAGCTTACTATCTTTTTTCACCGGGGAAGTAGTAAGCAACTCTTTGGTGTTCTATTTTAATGTTTATTATCCAGTCTTTGCCTCAGAAGAGGAGATGTGATGGTTGCAGATGAGATTGTATGAATGGTTGGCCCATCAAGTCAATTAATCCATTGGAGCGAAGGTATTCTTTGACTACTTTATTCTATTATATTTGTTCCTCTTTTTATTTGTTATGTTAGTTTTTTTTCTCAAGCCTTTTAATTTCTTTAGAACCTAAAAATTATAAAAACAATTAGAAGTATACTTTGGCAATTAGTTAGCAAAAATGAATTGTG
>CBMN011745897.1:0-15439 GCA_000582825.1 Hordeum pubiflorum | reverse complement strand
ATGCCTACGGTCCCCGTAGGCATAGGCTATGCCTACGGTTTTTCTCTTGTTGCCTACGGTTTAAACCGTAGGCATAGTAGACGATTCCTGTAGTGAGGCTTCCTTTAGTTATAGGAAGCCCCGACCAGGATTGGGCGAGCCAGGAAACCGGTCCGCGAGCGCGCATGGCCAGGGGGCACGGGCTGGGTCAGGGTTCCGTTTTGGCGTAAATTGTAATCAAAAGTAGCGTAAAGCTGTGTACAACTGAGCATAAACTTCGGCTTCTCTCGCAACGGAATCTGACAGTCTGCCCAACCGACGCACACATGCATGCATGCTGTTCAATCCATTACGCTAGTTTTTTACGATAACTTTTTATTCAAACATTCAATTCACAAACGGTTTTCACCACTGGAATGTTGTCATTTTTGTGCACGTTTTGACATCCATTATGAAAATATAATGTTACATGTAAAAATCAGCATAAATGACCTGTGTCGTGGCATAAACCTCGATAAACTCTGTCGTAGCATAAACCTTGATTCGAAAATTATACGCTAGCTTGTGTAGAATCTGTTTTCCATGTGTATAATCTGGCATTTTATTTATTTTAATTGTTTTGTGTGCGCCAGTCCAAAAAACATAAAGATTACTCCACGAAACTAATCACTCCTAACTCGTGCCATAAAAATTTAACTACTCCTAAATTACAACCTTTTTCCCTTTGATTAATCATAGAAAATTAAAAAATATTAATCCTGCCGTGACCACGTATCCCCATAGTCTTTGCGTTCATACCATGCATGTGGCGAGAAGCTAGATACAATGCATCATGCCCCCCGGTGAGAATTTTATGCACCACAAAATAAAATATTATGCAAACACACGGCTTTTGTCTACCATCACAAGTTTATACACTCAATGATTGTACAATTGGACTATACAAATACTAAAATTTGAGTCAAGCTTATCAACATTAATCTCCATTTGCATTCAAAAGAGAGACCGATTTTGAAAACTCTACATAGCAAATAAAAATGGTGTAGAAACAGTAATGGCCGATGATAGAAAACTGAAAGCCGTTCACCACTAAGCCACCAACACCAAGCCATTTCATCTCAACATCACCATGTTAAGGGAGGAAACTGCCATGCATCAGCCATTCTATGAAAGTGATTGGCAACATGCTGTAGGCAAGGACAAACAGCCTCAAGTCTTAGCCTTCCTGTGCTGCCTCATCGCCATTGATCATTCATCACCACCTCACATCAAGAAGGCATAAAAATCAGTGGTGGTAATCGTAATCGATGCATATCAATACAATCTTTCATATATATTAGTGAGTAAAGGCATAGAAACCGATACTGGTCCTCACTAATGCAGTTAAATACTACAGTAAACAAACAACACGTCACCGTAAACCGATACTGGTCCTCACTAATGCAGTTAAATACTACAGTAAACAAACAACACGTCACCGTGGATGCTCCATAGCACCTTTGCTTGACTGCGTTGCTTCCTCTTCTAGGAATTTGTTGAATGTAGTAGCTGCAAGGAAATGGTGCCAGAGCGAACACCAGCAAAGAAAACAAGGAAGAATCACAACAGCATAAGAATTATCAAGGAAAGTCGTAATCCAAAATCTGTGCAGTCCGTAGGTAATCCATGTTTTAATTGCTAAGAGTTCTAAGCTGTAGCAATTTTCTAGATCCTGTACTCCGTAGCTATAGAGTGTTCTAGGCTCTAAAAAATCGTAGGAATCAGTACCTCATCTGGAAACATTCTAATTAACCACTACAAATCCATTTGGAAAGCATTATATGAATCCTAGAATAAGAATTATACTAACGAGAGGGCAGACGGAGGGGTGGTAAATTCCACCGCATCCATTGGTTGCCGCCGCCGCAGTCAGGCCTTGTCGCCGCTCGCAGATCAGGAGGGCGCATGGACCACGCTAGGCATCAATACTCAGGGAGCGTAAATACATCAAATAATTTGCATAGAATTGTCATTCATATAATATTGTGAGCAAGTGTGGGGGCATAGATCAGAACACATGGATCATAAAAGACATAATCAAGTTGCATAAATAAGATCTCTCATTGCCTGCATAAAAACTAAAAAGGAAAAGAATAGAAACCATAGCTTGATTGTGTTTCTTCCTCTCATGGACATTTTGTCGAATATCCTTATTGCTTTGAGCGATTGAATTCAAGCAAGCAAGCACCTAGCTACCTCTAGGTGTGCATGAGTGTCCCTCGCCACCGTCAGACAAACCGTGGGCTATAACTGTCAGTGGCCAAACAAACGTCAGCAGGACAATCTCTGAATGTAAATAGAACAAGGGAGAAAGCGGGTCTAGGATTACTTCTTGGTAGCAAGTTACTCTAGAAATTAGTGTTGTTTTGTGCAAAACAAAATCAAAATTGCTGTCACTAGTGCTACCATCGTATTCCTTTGGATTTGATCCAAACCTGAAGGTCAAAAAGCATAGAAAATCATGACCAGTGGCGTAAATATATCAAAATGAAGGTATACATTTTCATTGACATTGAATCCAGCAAGGATAGTTGAAAAGGAAAAAATCTCCAAAAACACATGGAATTCAGTGGCCCGCACAAAGCATAGGGACCATATTCTGAAACAAAGTCGAAAAGAGAGGTTTAAATTACAGTTGTAATATGGAACCTAGTCAATTCCATCTGAGCTGTTGCCTACTTGAATGGCGTAAATAAATAATCAGGGAGCGTAAGCATTGGGATAAAGGTCGTGCGAAATATTGATGTAGCTGCATCGGAGCATAGACAACAAACATAAAAGCATCTTGGTACTGCATATTAGAATAACATCATCGTGTGAGCATATGCATGTACAAATGGTGGCAAGACTGCAAACAAATCAAAAGCATAAATATTGGCCTGCTGGGCATAATTAGTGACATATGAAGGCGTAAAAATTGCAACTGTGTTCATAAATGGTGAAACGATGAGCATAAATAATGCAATGATGTGCATAAGTAAACAAAAATTAGCTGCTAGTGTCCAGAAACAGAAATGGAACTTCTGTTAAACCAGGTACATAGCAGGTGCTAATATTCAATTTTCATCAAATTAGCATACTTTTACAAACTCTTAAATGCACAAATAACAGGAAGAACTAGTTGCTTTAGCCAAAATTATGCTACTTCTAGCATCTTGCATGGATGCATTAATCACTGGACATAAAAAATGATATCAAGATTCACAACAGTATCGTATGCATCGCAGTCCAATTATCCCATCACCGTCTAAACATATTTGAATATCACAGGCCAAGCACACAGGAAGAAAACTGATCAATGAAAACAATTTATGCTTGTGGGATCGTTGCATAGACATGGCAGTCAACACAAATAACAATGGTGACAATCATATAAACTATGCAACCTGCATATGGTGCATTACGTTAGTTGAATAAAAAAAATAGAAATCATGGGATTGTCTCACAATGTGAAGGATTAAACACCCATTACCGATCTGCCATGAATCATCGTTCGTCGCCCCGAACCGTCCACCACGGAATCAAACTGCATAAAAGCACCAATCAAATTGCATAAAATTGAATCGTCGATGCATTTTAGAGAGGACGACACAAGAACACTATGGATTGAAATGGAGTCATGGGATGTGGTAGGAGAGTTACGGATCTACGGCCGTCTGGCGAGGATGATGGGGCGGGGTAGCCAAATCCGCAAGGATGCAGCGACGTCCAGTAGTAGTGGAGGGAAGGAGGCAGCGGCGGACGGATCCGCGCGGTTCCCGCGGCGGTGCGGCCTGGCAGCCGCAAGCGGCGTGGTGACCGGATCCACCTCATCCTGCCGCAAGCCGCAAGTGGAGGAGGGGGATGGAGCTCGTCCTGCCACCGACTCCGGCTTCTTCCAGGCAGTGCTACTCGGCTCCACCTCGTCGGAGCAGTCTGCCTGCACATCTCGCCAGATGGGGTGCGACGAGGGAGCCCTTTCACTGCCAACCACCGGATCTGGCGGCGCAGCGGGGCGGTGCGAGGCGGCCGGAGCTGGAGGGGGAGGGGCGGCCATTTGCACGGCGGGCGCTCGCCCGCGGCTCCAGTGGAGGACGGGCAGTGCGCGGAGATGGCGGCGAAAGTGATATATATATAGGAAGAGTTTTATCTACATGCGCATGTAGCTACATTCACAGTCAATAACTCAATAGGGGTATGTCCGCATACTCATTTATCACTTTGAGTATGTTCACATATTTATTTTAAGATACCTCAAATATCACCACCCGAATTTTTTTTCAAAACAACCCATATTTTTAATATATTATTGTAATACCTTCATATTAGTACATATAACGGGGTATGTCCATATACCTCAGGTATACTCGCATACCTCGTGCATATACCACCTCAAATGGTCTAGTATCATTGCATACTTCGTGTACATACCTTTCGTTTGGCCAGATACGCCCTCAATCACGAGATACATAGGCGAGTGTAGCTACATGCGCATGTAGAAAGGAATTTTCCTATATATATAACCAATGTTTTTAGTTATATTTTCACATTGGCAGAAAATTTAGTTAACACTTTTCATGTGCTAGTTGAAACTTAATGCAAAAATTGATTTAAAGTGCCCAAATCCTTGAGATAATCAAAGGCTTGATAAAACCGTCGATGGGCCCTGCTAAAAAGAAATCAAAGGATGGTACGATTTGTTGTAGAGAACACATATGGTAAAAAACCAAATTAATTGTCTCAATTGTGTTGATATTATATTTATTAGATCTAAGAACCGAACATCTTTAAGTTGGATCTAAGACTTGGAAACTCATTATTTTTATTGATATGTTAGAATATCATATTTATTTCTATCGCACAACATATGAACGCATATTTGAGCTGGATTAAAAACTCATGATTGCTTACCTACTTTTATCATACTATTATTCATATTAGTAATTTCTATTTCCTATTCAACGGCATATATAAAATTATATCTAGCATATTATTGAATTCAGATTATTAGATGTTCAGAAAATATAATGTCTCAGATCATTTGATTTTTATTAATGGAGTGATTTCTAGGTCCTTTCAATGAATTTGGTGACTTCTTTTAATAAACTTGCTTCAGACAATTTCATGAGCATAATAACTAATCGTGTAGAGTTTCTCTTTTTCACATATTTGAAATATGATTTAATATAGACAGTTAGGTATTCATAAAATCTAATCGTGTATAGCCAAAGGGCACGTAGCCTGGTGGTTGCAGCAGCTCGAACGGCATTTGAGAGGTACTGGGTTCGATTCCTGTTGGGAGCGAATTAATCTAAGATTTAACGGCTTTGTTCATTAAGTGGTAGGCGACGTTCCCGTCGACAGCGAGGCGCCCGCGGTGATTTCGTCAATCTCAAAATATGCCGGCCCAATCTTTCGGAGGTGCTCATATGGGTAGGGTATGCAAGCATAGGGGTGAGTGTGCGTGTGTGTGAGCATCTGCGTTTGTACTGTGTTCCTCAAAAAAAAAATCTAATCGTGTATAGTTTTTGTTTTCTGGTTAATGGAGCTCGCTAATAAAAGAAGTCAAAATATGGTACAATTTGTTCAAGTCAGGAAACATATCATGGGAAACCAAGTTAATTGTGTATACAACTATTTATAGTTTTATACCAAATTAATTAATAACTATTTATACTAAATTAATTAACAACTATGTATACTAAATTAAGTCATGTTGTTAAGCCAATATTTTTCGACACATTATGTTAGAATAGCATATTTATTCATATCGCACTACATATTAACTCTGTATATGTGTTGGATTAAAGATTCACGATATCTTATCTACTTTTATCTTCAAATACTTATGTCATTAAAATTGCAAAGATTAAAAAAAGTTGAGTTGAATTGCATATACGGGTGTGATGTGAAAGCGGCATATTTCTATATTTGATTCAGCTCCGTGTGCACTAGGCAGGTCGTGTGTCTTAGGAAAGAGATAATTTGGATGGTGTATATTAGGGTAGAAGAAAAAATAATTAGATTAGTACATACTATACTATAAAACGACATAATAACATAAGATAGTAGCTTTTAAAAACGATTTTGAAAAAAATAAAAGTCACCCATAAAAATATAATTTTAGGAAACAAGAACGCGTAGATTACGGTTAGATTTATAATGAATTTGTAGGCTATCTAAATAACTTTAAATGAAAAAACTCAAAACTACAAAATTGTAGATCTCGTTGAGTGCTGCAATTTTCACGTAAAGATCATTTTCATGCAATGTCACATGTAAAAAATATTTTTTTTTAAAGCAGGGACCGCGCAGAATACAGTTCGATTTGTAACGAATTTTTAAACGATCTCAAATGAGAAAACTCAAAACTACAAAGTTGTAGACCTTGTCGAGAGCTGCAATTTGCATATATAAAGATCATCTCAATCTCACGTCGTATGAAAAAAATACGATTTTCAAAAACGAACAGCCTGCGGCACCACGTAGTCTGGCACCACAGCACATGAACAGTGGTGCCGCGAGCTTTTTACGTGGCAAATGACGTGTCCAACCACCATAGAATACCCAAGACGTTTGCTACGTGGCAAATATTGCGGCGCCAGCACATGTGGCGCCGCAGTGTGTTACCACGAAAAGGGTCATCTAGTGCAAATAGTTCGGAAAGAGGTCATTTGCGAAAATATTTTAGCCCGGGGTCAAAGTGCAAAATTTGTGCTAATGTCACGTCTTCAGTTGTAGGAATTGTATAGTACATTTGTATCACGCTGAAATACAATACCTCTTTTAGGCTTCTTGAATAACTAAGATCTTTAAAGTTTGTCTGTTGAGGACCGAAAGAGCGACCTAGAGTGGGGGTGAATAGATCGACACCTAAAAACCTACCACCCAAAAACCCTCTCTTCTCTAACGTGCAAGGCCACGTAGCAAAGACAAGCTACAAACCCTAGGACACGTAGAGGAAAGATACACGGAAGCACTTGAAAACAGAAAGCTGAAAACCATGGGACGGTCCTATGGTCTGACCATGGGACGGTCCGATGGTCTAACTTGTCCGATGGTCATACCATGGGACGGTCCGATGGTTAGACCATAGGACGGTCTGATGGTACCATGGGACGAGTTAGGCAGCAAGAGTGGCCGGGCCTCGAAACAACTACTGAGCACGGATCTCGTTCGATGGTCAAACCATGGGACGGTCCGATGGTCACCAACTCGTCCAATGGTCTCGTCCGATGGTCACCAACTCGTCCGATGGTCTCGTCCGATGGTTCTCAGCAGCAAAATCAGCCCGCGTATCCACCCAAAACTTGTCCAAAACTTGACCAAATGAGCTCCAAACTTCACGAAACTTTGTGGGGACATAGTTTCATCCATGAAGAAGCTTTTCCCAAAAGATCAAGGCCAAAGCCCTAAGAAATCTCTACAGACACATAACCCTAGCAGTTTTTCACATAACCCCCTATATTACAGACACTTACACTAAAAAGGCCCGTAGGGACTAGAAAAGACGCCGGGAAACTCGGATGAACGAACACGATGGAGTCCAAGGCTTCTTCGGTTTCTCCGCCTCGTCCGGATGTCCTCCACGTGTCCAGTAGCTCACCCCTTTTGGATAACTCCGGTTTTGGTGAAACCGGCAACCAGCCCCTGGTTTTGACGGTGGAACCAGGAAACGATCTTGGGACCCGGTTTTGACGCTCGAACCGGGAAACGCTTGTTGGGCCTCCAATGGTAGTGACTTTACGGCTCACGACACCGTCCCGCACCCACGGTCGCACTTGTGGGCCGAGCCTAACTTGGGCCTCAACCCAAGCCACCTGCCAGTCCGCTCGGCAGGGCTTTTGTCACGCCAAGTCCACTCTGGCGCCGCCTCTCAGTCCACTCGAGAGGGCTTTCCTCCAGGTCCCACTTAGGAGGTGCTCGCTCATCCTTCAGCAAGTCTTCGGTGTTGGCAAGCGCTCATCACAGCCAGGACGAAAGACCAGACTCGGTACACTTGAATCCCTCACCTGTAAAGATTGAGGTTTGTTACAGTACTTGGAATTAATAGTAGCTATTCATTGGCTCTGATCTAATGGCTAAAACTTAGGAGGAATCAATTCAAAAGAACCAAAGTTGTGGACCAGAACTTAAATCCTGTGGCACGGAACTTAGATCTCATGGACCTAGAACCAACGGTTCCTCCGATTGTCTCACTAAACCTATAGACCGGAACAAAAAATATGTAGACCAAAAACTGGGTTTTTTTAAGCACAGTAAAAAATCTCATAAAAGATTGGTCGCCTGTGCGCTGCTCTCACTGACTTAACCGTGACTGGATGACAGTCTAAAAATTTCCCAAACCTAATATAGCGCAATCCCTAATTCAAACCCTACTCAAAACGATGAAAACAGGACAGGACAACCCCAACATATTTTGCCGTTTATGGTGTTTACGTCCTGACAATAGAGTAGTCCATCATTAAATCAGTCCACGTGCGCATGATCATTTTGTAGGGCGCAGCTCATTGTAGTGCCGAATCATGACTTTCCTCATAAAAATTGGCCCATAGTCATCATGGACTCTATTGGCACCTTGTTTGTGGCCTTTCCTTATGACAGTGGTTGTAGCCATAGTTTATTTTTTAATTCTTTTACTCTTTCCGTCCTCAAAAGAATGAAATCTTGATTTTGTCCTAAGTCAAACAATCGTAACTTTAACCAAATTTATATCAAAATATATTAAAAATTATGCTACCAAATTAGTGTCAAAAGACAAATGTCATGTGGTCAAATACGTGACACCAGGCCCAGTTTGGTTGTGGCCCATTAGTGGCACGTGGGAGTTTGCAAATTCTTAACCACATTGCTAGCTGAGCAAGCGTAGAGCTAACTTTTTTTTTGCGACAAATAAGCTTTTGTCCCACTTTCATGTGGTTAGTCTTTTGTGTCCTCATGTAATGGCTCCTATGTGTTACTTTGATGATGTATAATGTGAAAAAAAATACATGACCCACATTAATTTACATAAATCCATTTCGATACACATTCTTATTAATTTAGCCTACTTAAAAAGATAGCATCACTAGATTTCATGTTTTTACTCACATACAAATTTTAATTGTGATTTTTTGTCAGAATTTTTTTCTAGCGATATAAATATATTTATACTTACATTTGGAATTAAACATAATTTCATCTGAAAAAACAAAAAAAAAATGCCGAGTCAACTTAGGATTCAGCACATCCTTCACAATCAACCTCATGCACCTCAGCACAAATGGAACCCTAGCTCAGGCTACACATTCCGCTCTCATCTCCCTGCTAGGGTCAACTAGGTCCATTTCATTGCACATTTCATCAAAAGTGTACTCTATCTATCACATAAAAAAGGCCTAGGAGGTAACTAGCCTTAGCTCTAAGCAGGCTAAGAGAGCACCTCTTTTAAAAGTAGCTTTACAAGACAGAAGGGAGGGATTAATACCTATGAAAATGAAACTACTTCTTGCCAACCTGATAGTCATGAGGATGATCAATTCCATGAAAAATGGGGCCCTCAGATTTGTCTCCAAAGAGTCCAACGCCTGAGTTAAAGAGCAGGTTTCGGGTACTGAGAGACCAAGAAGATCTTAGCATTCTTGCACAAAAGGGCACTGGATGAAAAGATGAAGCGTGTGCTTTCCGTTGTAACAAGATTACACATAACACAAACATAGGAGGGTAAAGCAATGTGTCTTTTGTGAAGCCTTTCTTTGGTGGGCAAGCAGTCAATTAGGAGCAACCAAAAAACACTTGTGCTTGGGTTGACAAAAGGATATCCAGCGCCAATTGAGACCTTGTTTGGGATAACATGGGTTGGGGCCCAATCCACATGTTTTGTGGAATCTCTCCCATGCGGGGGTCAGCACACCGTTGTGGCCCAAAAACGTATTTGGCATAGCGTGTGTTGGGGTGTATCGAGGCCCAAACCACGTTGTCCCACGGGGTTCAGAAAAATCGTCTCCGTGGCATGTATCTCCCTCCCTCGGGGGCCTACGCCTGACGCGCGCGCCGGCGCTCACGAGCACTGGTCCTTTCTTCAGACCCGTGGTGGGCGTCCGCAAAGTCGCAAACCACCCGTTCGGCTATTCCGCATGCAACCGTCGTAATCGAAGGGATTGACCAGGCGTGGATTGGGTGGGATAGCAGGCACGTGTGTCAGAAACACAACACTAACCGCCAAAAGAAGCCTGAAGATGTGATGCACTTGTCTTTGCCCTGCGAGTATATTGTATACCTTCTTAGTGGAAAATATTGAACATCTCCACGAGTAAAGCTATTTGTCCGATCTCCACGATTAAAAATACATATGATTGTATTTGTTTTATCATTTTATTAATCTAGGTATTACCACCTATATAAGAGGTAATATCTAGATCCGGGAGTAGCGTAGTAATTGCTAGTGTTCAATCAATCAATCAATCAAGCAAGCTGCCTGCACAAGTTGGAAATAAATGCATGCATGCGCTTAGGCTAAGTTCAATGGTTTCCTTATCCCCATCCCCTATCACTATTCTAATTACTCCTACTCTGTCTGCGGTGTGTAACAGTACCGTAACAGTACTGCATTAAATTTTAAGGAGCCAATATGGGGCATCCCTTAGACTTAGCCTTAGTTCCCATCCAAATCGAATGCCCGATCGATCGACATATAGACGACCTTACGGCCAACAGCCTAGCTATTGCATTGACTGAATGATCAATGCAAATGTGTCCGTCGCCCGGAACAGTGTCATCTATCCTAACGACGTCCAGCTTAGACCGTACGGCTAATAATTTAGGAGAAGAATGAAACCTTTTAACCTAGTTTGCGGAGCTACTTCATGTCTACTTGCATGCGCGCACTAGTGATTTATATTCTACTCCATCTATATAACATAGGTAGTTAATGACGTTGTCATCTCGCAAGAATTGTTTTCTTAACGAAAAAATAAACTAATTAATACACGCTTCATCTAGTCATTTATTTTTGGGAAATGAATTGTGTTCATATACGCATATGATTGCGTGTGTGTTATTATCTCTGGATTTTTTTTGAAATAGTATTGTCTCTGAAATTTCCTTGGCTCCGCTGACATATCTTCAACTGTGCAATGTTGGGTTATTTTAATTTATCTTCTATAGTGTTAGACCGACTCCAGCAGATGGGGTATATCCCCCATCTATCCACTATTCCAACTACCCCTCTCTCTGTAAACAGTGTCGCTACAGTGTCATTTTGTACTATACCCGGCCTTTTACCTTCACTGTTGGAGTCAGTCTTACAATGGATAATTCATATGCAATAAATTCATCTTTTATCATGACATAGTGGGTAATTTTTTAAAATACAATAGATCCAATGATTTGTATTATTAGAGATCATTTGAATTCATCTTCTATAATGGTATAGTGGCATCTTTTATCATGACATAGTGGGTAATTGTTTAAAAATATATTAGATCCAATGATTTGTATTTTTAGAGACTACCTCATAGACGCCTAGATGTTTCTTATTTATTTTTTGGTAAATTTAAATTTATCTTTGTTCTCTATCGTGTCTACTAATGCTTATTTTTAGCCGCCTCTCTAAGATAAGAAATGCAAAATGCAGCAAGTGGTTCCATATACTAACTGTATGTGGAACAAGGGCATTACTACATAACGAATTATCGTCCATTTTCCAGATTCTTTGAGTTGATGCATGGGGTGGCTAACCATAACTGAAAACGGTTACCAATACCTGCCGCCTACAGTTTTTTAGCAGTAGTAGTAGAACGACCTTGACTGACTTGGTATGGTGCCAAGTCTATGGGACCATATCATCCTCATCTGCCACTTGGACAAGCTGGCTTGTGGAGAAGACTGAAGCAAGTGGGACGCGTCGTCCTTGACATCATTATTTGCTGGGCCACTACATGTCTACTTGTGCACAATGATTTATTATAACAAATGCAAGCTCTTTGCATGGAATCTAGATTCTAACTGCAGGGAATAATATCAACTATTGTACACAAGTTTAGACAGATTTATTATATTTGACATTGTGACTAAATATTATAACCTATTTACAATGATACTTATAACTACTATTTTCTTTAAGAAGGGTAGCTTTTCTTAGAAGCCCATTTTATTTACCATTGAACAACCGGTTGAGTCCAAGTTTAGCCACTAAACTTAAGAGCTAGATATTTTAGAGGATGGAACAATAAAAACTGGCAAAATGGGATTCTCCTGTTTGTTTCAAAGGTGGTATGAGTAAATACATTGAAGAGGAAAATATATAAATATTGGCTCCAGCAAAATACGAGAAAATGGGGGCAGAAGTAGAACTAACTAGCAAGTGATGAATGTACGTACACATGAGTAATACATTGAAGAGGACAATATATAAATATTGGCTCTGCCTCGCGGCCTGATCTCCGTACGAAGGTGCTATTTGGTTCGATGTTTTGTAACACAATCTGATAACAGAGGTAACAGAAGGTAAATCCACACCGTTACACTTGTTTGTTTCTCCCAAGTTGTAATCGTATTACAGGGACCGGATACCGTAGCAATACAAATCTGATTCTGCTCATTCCCCGGTGCAATGCTGCTGTATGCTTGCATCCTGGTATTAAATAACGATACAGAGGCTGACCAAACAAAAGCTGCAATAATCGATTTCATTGCCAATTCCACTGTATTCTGATTGCATTCACGTTTACGTTACCAAGGCATGAATCAAACGCTGTCATATATATATGTGTGTGCCGCTCACACCTTTATCTGGCGCATGGTATAGACGGGGAGGATCTGGACATAGTACTCGATCTTGTACGCGACCTTGAGTATCAGATCGGGCTGCTGCCACGTATATCTACCCTCGGCGCCGCCGTAGGGGTAGGCCTGCGGGATTCTGGAACTATTCCTGCTGTGCTGCTGGTTGTGCAGCACGATCTTGTATGCATCTCGGAGATGGCTCTTCAGAATGCTCACCATAGGCCTCGTCTCGGGGTGTCGCGACAGCCACCATGACTGCGGCTGCTCCATCAGGTTGGCTATCTGCTGCACGAATTGCACCAGCTGCTCGATCTCCTCCCTGTTCTGCTTCAGCGCCGTCGCCTCCTGCACGATGGAAAGCGCGAGGCGCACCACCTCATCATCGCCAGCTGATGCATTGGGATAACTGGTCGTCGCTGCATTATTGTCCCTGCATGCATGCTGACTCAGCACGGATATGATCGGAAAAAAATTTATCCTTCTTCTTATGCCTAATTTGTGTAATCTTAGATTGAAGGGAATGGAGCGTGTTTAAATCCTAATAATGAATCAAAATCATCTTCAATCCCTCTTAAGCCATTCCAATACTCATCAATTCAAGATTATCCAAACTAAGCCTTAGGGGTGTAAGTGCACATAAACCGTTCATTTTTTTCACAGGATGATCACCTGTGCCCACGAAAAAATGAGCTATTTCTGAGTTCGCGGATTACCCATCCTCACTGATCCTTCTCCCATATGTTTTTTCACTTACTTAAAAAGATATATATTTGACAAATATTCTATAAAAAACATATTTTAATGTACGCTTGTTACATACTCTTTAGTCAAGACTCAAGACGATAACTTGAATTTGAGGATGGAGGGAATAAGTATTGTACTAGAAAAAATACTGGCTAAGATCTAAAACTTAAAAAAATAAAGGTTATAAAAGTTAAGGTACGGTGTGATAAGTATTTATAATCGAAGCAAGTGTTGGTTGTAGGATTCATCGATCAAGTTTTCTGCATATATGATGAATTACCTGGCGGTGAGGTCTCTGAGTATGCGTTGCAGCACCTCTTTAGCGTCCGATGACATATTGTCCATGTTAGTGAAGCTCTTGATAGATGAAAGGAGCTCCTGTTTTTCCTCCTGAGAGTAGAAACAATTCAAGCTCTTCAATATAATGCATGCTAGGTATTCCGCAAGGTTCCTGCACCTTGGTCCTTCAGATTATTTTAAAAAAAACAGCTAGTACATTTTTGTGCGTACCTGTGACAAGAGTCTGCAAGCGTCATTTCGGAGTAGCATCTGTAGCACGTTTATGAAGAAGCGCTCCTTGTTGATGCCGACGATGAGGATCATGTTGGCAACATGGAACTGCTCCAAGGTTCTGGAGATCCGTACGTCGAGGGCGTCAAATTTCCTGGCCTTCTTCTGGGTCTTGAAGATGCGCGATAGAGTCCTCTTCTGCTGGCAGGACTCCACGAGGGCCTTGCCGTCGTTGAGGGCGCCATCGAGATTCTTGAGCAAGCTGCTCGTCACCGGGTCCGGCGTCCACTGCCTCTGCAGCTCCTCTAGGAGCAGGGTGATCATCCCCACGTGATCTTTTAGCAGGGCGCATTTCTCTCGGTTGCGCTGAGCCGACTCCGCCAGCTGCACGATCAAACGGGCGACGGCGAGCATCGCCTGAATCAACGCAGGCACTGCCCCACACCAACAGCCGGTACCGGCATCTCTTGATCTCGATGGTACCAAGCCTTTAGCCTTCCAAATAACAATTAATAATGCAAGAGCGTTATTGGCTGATTGGCTCTTGCAAGCACAGGCAGTGGTATATATGGTACTACCCGCTTCCAAGTACGGCGTGCAGTGAATATATGAGTACTGTATATGCATGCTGACAAGTGACAACGGTAGCTAACGCCATCCATTAAAAATCGTTGTGGAAACAATCAATGGATCGGAGGTCGTCGATCGGGCCTCTTTTGTTCGTGTGCTAGGTCATGGACGACTTCGACTCATCGATTGGCCCTGTGGGAGAATAGAGTGAAATACGCTGGCGGTCCTCGAAGTTGGCTCGGTGTGTCGAGTAGGTCCCCGAAGTAAGGAAACCTCGATTCCGAGTCCTTAATGTTAGGCTGTTGTGTCATTTGGGTCCCTAAAGTTGGCTTATTGTGTCACCCAAGTCCTAACGGGTACAATCTCGACCCGCTAGGCCTAGGGCCCACATGTCAGCCTCTCACTCGCTCTCCAGCCGCTCCGCCTCGCACTTCTGCCGCGCGACACGGCGCGCGCACTGCCCCTTCCCGCCGGCACTACAAGGAACTCGAAAACTTTCGGCGGCATAATTTATTTTCGGCGGCTTTTGTTAGCCGTCGAAAATAATACTACTATTTTCGGCGGCCCGATTCGGCCGCCGAAAATAGATGATTATTTTCGGCGGCTACGTATGCCGCCGAAAATAGCCCTCTACTTTCGGTGGCCGAAGTGGGCCGCCGAAAATAAGGGCGCTCTATTTTTGGCGGCCACCTCCTTGCCGCCGAAAATAAGGGCAGCCCTAGCTATCCTCGTCCCCAGCCTGCCCTGACCCCATCTACCCCAACCGAAAACACACGCATGCACACACACCGCGCCGCCGCAACGCCGCCCCCGCCCGTCGCTCGCCGCAACGCCGTGCCTGACGCCGCCCCCG
>CBMN011745895.1:0-10736 GCA_000582825.1 Hordeum pubiflorum | reverse complement strand
AGCTTCTCTGTGTTCAGTGAGCATTGATCTCTGTGATCACTATACACGTGCATTCGGTGATCACGACTTATGAGTCGGGGTCCCCATAATGATGCTCATCGTGAGGCCGCGGCAGGCTCCCCACAGCCGTGGCAGGACGAGGAGGAGCCCATGCGCAGCCCCCAGCGTGCGAATGGAGACGAGGCCCTTATCAAGGGCAAGGGGCATGCAGAGGAGGAGGCCTCCGCAGGGAATTCAGGCGCAGTTGCCTTGGGAGGCGGCGTTAGAGCGTGCCCATGCCTGATCCTTCAGAGGATCAGCAACAGCGCCTTGGTAAGGCGTGGGGCCTTCGAGAACGCTCACGTCACCCTCGACACACCGGAGGCCGACCTCCAGGCGGAGGAGGCGTGCCTAGCTGCTGAGCGCGTGGGCTTAGCCGTCGAATGGTGTAAGCTCCAGGTGGCCGTCAAGTTGGGCCACCGGCAGGACGTAGCAGCCCAGGAGAAGAGGAACAAGATCACCCACGATGCCACGGAGCTCTGGGAGAACGCCGTTCGTGATGTGGAGGCGGCTGACCCGCGGCGCCAGGAGGCCGAAGCCCGCGCCCGAAAGGTGGAGGAGCAGATCTCTTCGAGAGCAGGAGCTCCAGGCGCACGAGGACGCAACTGCTGCACGTGAGCTCCAGTATGCCGCCCGTGAGGATGAGCTGGCCAAGAGGGAGGAGGATTTTTCTGCTCGTGAGGAGGACATGGCCATCCGGGAGTGGGAGGCCGCTCGGACCACCTCCGACTAGGAGGCGGAGCATGAGCACCTCGCGACCCTGGAGAACCAGGTCACTGCCGACAGGGCTGCCTTTGAGAAGGCGCGCGCCAAGGCCAACGCCGAGCTCGAGAAGAAGGAGGCCAAGATCAACGCCGACGCCAAGGTCACCAAGGAGCGAGAGGACCTCGTGAAGGAGCATAGCGGCAAGCTGGAGCGGCAGGAGGCCCGCTTCCAGTCGAAGCATGATCAGCTTCAGACGGAGATCACCCAGCTCAAGGAGCGGGTCCAACAGGTCGAGGCCAACCTTCATATTGCCCTCAAGGGCAAGGAAGAAGATGAGGGGAGATGCTCTCGCTCTAGGCGAAGGTCGGCACCATCCCAGAGGCCGTCACGAATGCCCAGGATGAGGCCGCGCAGGCACGGACGATGGAGTCGCAGCGCACCAAGCTATACCTGGGGCTCGTGGCATGAGCTCGCAGGGCGCTTAGCCGCTTCGTCAAGGACGTCCCGAACCTGCCCATCACGGAGTACGAAGGCTACCTCAACTTCTTCACCAAGATCGTGGAGATGCTAGAGGTGGGCATCTCCAAGAAGGACGCCCTCATCAAGGAAGGGGCCTGCGAGCTCATGGACCAGGCGGCGACGCGCGTCTTCAGCAACCTCCTCTGCTATGACCTCGCCCGCCTGGTGGATCCTGGACCAGAGGAGCTTCGGAGAGGTCTCATGTGGGAGGTGCGCCCGCACGTGGACTCCTTGGTTAAGCACTTCTCTCACAATGTCGAGCCCTCTGAAGAAGGCGGCGATCCTGAGGCGGACCTCTCCGGCGACGATGAAGACGGTGCTTCCTCGTCCCGAGGCCCTTACCTTTTATTTTCCTGCTGCACCATGATTTGCAAGGCCCCGCGGGGGCGTAAAGACAATTTCGTTTTGTAAACGCACTATGTTATAATTCCTTGTTGCTTACCTTCTGTTTTCTTGTGAGATTCGTTTCCCTTTTTGCATTACCTTATTGCTTTGCGTCGCTCTGACCCAGCCCCCGAGCAGGCTACGACCATCGTTGGTATGTTGTGACATGGTCCAACAAGGCCATAGGGTGTAGGACTCCGAGGGGTGGTAAGGGCTCCTGAGGCACGATGCTCAGAATGCCCCCCTTTGACGTGCAAGCGGCTCGCGCCAAGGAGTAAACAGAGATGCCCAGCAGGATAACAAGGGAGAAAAGCTCAAGGAGCTATAATGATTTCACAAAGTATTTGGACTTAGCATCCTTTGGATCCCGATGCTTGGCGCGCAATGACTTGCGGGGCACATGCCTCGTGAGTCTTGGACCTGCAAGACCTTCGGTAGTACTTAGCGCTGGCGTCCGTTGTGATTAGCTTCGTGAAGCAGTGCTCATGAAGTTCCTCGAGCCTTCATACCTGCGGCAGTAACACACCAACAAATGGTCGAGCCAAGCACGCTCGCTAATTAACTTGTGGGTGTCAGGCGAGGAGACAAGCCACCAAGGACCCTAGTGAGGTGACGTGCACGTGAGCAGGCCCGCGAGCCAGAGCTCAATCACTTGGGTTTTGCAGCGCTGTTGGGACTGACCCAAGCACAGGCACCGTGTCCAGCCCTCGCTAGTGTGAAACGCACGAGGGAAATCACGAGCGCGAACGGCTCTCGGGGCCAGAAGACAATACTTACCAAACACACAAAAACTTGAGGAAACTTAAGCTTTACTACTGGATGGAAAAAGTTCATTACACAACCAACAAGAGACGGTGCTGCCGTGCTGGACACGGGTCAGCTTGAGGCTGTGGCCGAGAGGCGCCCCTCAAAAGATGACAAAAATGCTGCCGTGATGGACACAGGTCAGCCTGAGGATGATGCAGCTGAAAAGCTCCCTCATGTCAAAAGTCCACCATGACTCAGCATGGGGCCCCACTTGATCATGGGCGCGGAGCTCCTGCGGCCTCATGGCGACGCATGTAGAGAGTCCCGGCGCATGTACAGCCCCTAGTCGTTCTGTACTCCATGAGGTCACGGATAGAACTTGCGGAGATGTTGGATGTTCCATGCGTTTTGTACCGGAACACCCTCCTCCGTCTCCAGCTGTGTTGCGCAAGGTCGGGAAATGCGGACGACCCTGTACGGGCCTTCCCACATGGCGAGAGCTTTTGGAGTCCTTCTCTGGAGAGGATCCGCCACAGGACAAGGTCACCATCTTCAAGGGTGCGAGGGCGTATGTCGCAGCTGTGGTAGCAATGCAATTTCTGTTGATACTGAGCTGCACGGAGGGCAGCATATGAGCTTCCCGCAGGCTGGCTTGGTTGTGTTCGTTGAAGGTCAGGACCCGCGGGGACCCATGCTTGAGCTCAGTGGGATGGACCACTTTCGCCCCATAGACGAGGAAGAAGGGAGTTTCACCAGTAGGCTTGGTCGCTGTTGTGCCTATCGACCATAGCACGGACGGAAGTTGGTTAAGCCAGCCTTTGCCGCAGGCGGCGAGCGTCTTGCTGAAGCTTCTTGTATTGAGGCCTTTGAAGACCTCAATGTGTGCACGCTCGGCCTAGCCGTTGCTTTGCGGGTGCGCCACGAAGGCATAAAAGATTTGCGTGCCGAGGTTGTTGCGGATTTTTTGAATCGTTGTCGGTGATGATGCGGTTGGGGACGCCAAAGCGGCACACGAGGCTCTTGATGAACTTGACAGCGGACTACGCTGGGATGGTCGAACAAGCTCCACTTGGTGAACTTGTCGATGATGAAATAGAGATAGCAGTAGCCTCCAACTGCGCGCGGGAAGGGACCCAGGATGTCCATCCCTCGACTGCAAATGGCCACGTGAGGGGGATGGTCTGGAGCCCTTGCGCAGGTTGATGAGTCTGCTTGGTGTGGAACTGGCAAGCTTCGCAAGAGCGGACCAGCTCAGTGGCATCTTCAAGTGTTGTAGGCCAGTAGAAACCGCTACGGAAAGCCTTGCCCACAAGGGTGAACAATGAAGAGTGATGGCCGCAGTCACCACCGTGGATGTCAGCAAGAAGTTCGCGACCTTGCTACTCAGAGATGCAGCACAATGTCGTGTCGTTGGGGCGTTTCCTATAGAGATCTCCATCCATGAGGCAATAGGACGCGTCTTGGTGGGCCACATGCTTGGCCTTGGCATCGTCCACTAGGAGAGTGTCATTCTTCAAGTAGATCCTAAACTTTGTGGCCCAGTTCTCCTACTGAGCCTCGAGCGCCAGCAGCAGGCGAGCGCCTGACGGTGGGCCGCAGTTGGGTATGCCTCTGGAAGGCACGGGAAAAAGCTCCTCCTGACGTGTCGTGGTGCTGACGGTTGGTGGCGTGGTAGACGGCTTCAAGAGCCACTCTTCGAAGATGCCCCGATCTCAAGGCTCGTGGTGTGATGCCATCTTGGCAATATTGTCGGCTTCCTGGTCGCAGCTGCGGGGGATGTCTAGAAGTTCCATGCCCAGGAAGCACTTCTCAATCTTGAGCACCTCCTCGAGGTAGGCGGGCATGTGCTCATCCTTGGGTTTGTAGCTCTTCTTGGATAAGTTGACGAGAAGTTGCGAGTCCCCCTTGATGAGCACCCGCTTGACACCGAGCGCGATGGCAGCCTTGAGTCCAGCGATGAGGCCCTAGTATTCAACAATGTTGTTGGAGACCTTGTCCTCATGCTTGAAGCAGAGCTGCACTACCTAGTATAGCTTGTCCCCTGTAGGCGAGGTGAGCATCACACCAGCCCCCGCGCCCTTCCGGGAGAATGCTCCATCGAAGTGAATAGTCCAACCATCAGGGGCATATCTCCCAGGCAGGAGGGACACGTCCTCGCAAAGCTCATCTTGGTGCGGGTCTGTCCATTCCGCCATGAAATCAGCTAGAGCCATAGCCTTGATCGTCCTTGTAGTGAGGAACTCCAGCTCGAAGGGATGCAATTCCACATTCCATTCCGCGATGCGGCCCGTAGTGTTGGGGTTGTGGAGTACCTGCTCCAAGGGGTATGATGTGATCACCTTGATGCGATGCCCTTGAAAGTAGTGCCGCAACTTCCTAGAAGCGATGAGGAGCGCGAAGAGTAGCTTCTGCTGCATGGGGTATCGCTCGCGGGCATCTCATAGCACCATGCGCACAAAGTAGACGGGATGCTCAACGAGGCGTGTGGTTGTGGTGATCCTACTTGAGGCACATCGGGTGGCTCTTTGAGGATATCTTGAGGGGCTGCCTCGGCAGGCTCTGCTGCGGCCTCACGGGGCTCTGAAGGGTCCTCGGAAGGCATGAGCTCAGGAGGCACAGGAGGCCCAGCAGGCTCTGGACGCTCAGGAGGCTCGGGAGTTGTTGTGGTTTTGTCACGGCATATGTCCAAGCAATAGGACTAAGTCTGGGAGTCATTGCAACTAGGTGGCTGCTTGGATGGGGTTGATTGGGAACGAGAGACAAGGGTTTACCTAGATTCGGCCCCTCCGAGGGAGCAAAATGCCTACTGCTTTGTGTATTATTGACGATGATCTCGATTACAAGGGTGCGGAATTGCTAACCTAGCTCTCGAGAGTTTCTTAGTTGATATTTCTATCTCACGGGCTCCCCTTGATATAAGTCAAGGCATGAGATTACAATAGAGTCCGGGTCGTATTACAACCCGTAACCTAGTCTAATTCCTACTTATCTTGTCTCTCAAGTATGGAAAATTCCTTATGACTCCCTCCATCGAGCCGGCCTGCCAACATTGGCCCATCCGGCCTTCTTGAATAAGCTACCTCCTGGGCCTTAAGCTTCAGGGTTTCCATGGCTCGTGTTGTGACCACACTTATGAGCCGCCTTCTTGACAGTCGGGTCATACTTTTGGCGGATAGTCTGTGGGGGTATATCCCCAACAAGAGCCCCTAGTTTTACTTGGATTTATCCATGCCAAACTCCATCCTGAAATAGATAAAATGAAATTTGGAAGTTATAGTCTGAGCCTATCTTTGAGCCAGCATTTTCCTTTATCTTCAAGCATTGTCACTGAACGTTTCGTCCGGGTTAACATTCTGTCGGGTCATTGTCCTTTGTCCAGGACTTAGCTTCTTTTCGGCCACTGCCACCATGACGTTATCTTGCTGACCACTAACGCCTACATGTCATTATGGCAAATCTTTTTGAACAGTTCTCAAATCTGGTCAGGCGTGAGAATCGAGGCGACCTTGCAGCCACTAATTACTGTAACACCCCATGTTTTTGCCATGCCGTTTCAGGTCCTCCTCCCTTATAAATAGGCCATGATGCCCTCTTTCCACCCTTTACTTCTTATTCTTCCTCCTCTCATCTCCAAACTGCCACCCGAGCTCGTCGGAGTTCAAACCGTACGAGGACGCTCCACCGCATCGCGATCACCACCGGAGCTCGTCTGCATCGTCCGCGGACACTTCAAGGAACGCAGAAGCCTCCCCATCTCCTCTGTTGAAATCCGGTAAGTCTCATTCTCCCGTTAGGGTTTCAACCGTTCTTCGTAGTTCATCATTGTTCGTCGATTTCATCTAAATGGTCGCTGTAGATCCAGTGACTCCATGTCTTTTTAGCAAATATAGTTTCGGTTTGATCTCCGCTGCATTCTTGTAATATAACAGACCCAAGGTAGTTTAGCCATGAGATCCTGCAAATGCATTGCTTTTTGTACCTCCGCTGTTCTTAGGGCGTTTTCATATTTCTTTTTCCGCAATTATTAGATCCATCTGTCCTTCTATCTTGGTAGAAAGTAGTTTAGGCACACGACAAAAATCGCTAAGTCTTTTTAGTCCCTATGTCCACCTTTAGCCGGCTCATTGACACACACCAACTCATTTTTGCATATCAAGCCATCGAAATACGATCCGGCTTATTCGTCGGCTTATCAAGTTGTTTCTGCATTGTTTTTGATTCGGGCAAGTCACACTCCTGTAAATAGCTCAATCATATGTCGTCTCATAATTTTCATTTTTTCCTTTGTAGTTGATCTGTGAAAATCGTAATGGCTCCTAAGAATAGCAAAGCCTGTGGCTGGGTCAGATCGCAAGAATCGGTGCTTATGCTACAAAACCTCGTAGGTTCGTGTCTTTTGCCAGCTCAATCTGAAATCAGCTGACGGACACCTGAAGAAGAGTCTTCCCCTCAACCCGATCAAGGGGAAGGTGTTGTTTTCATGGACCACCTACACAGAGGCTTTCGACCGCCCGGGTCAAAGTTCTTCAGGGATCTTCTCAATTTTTTCAATCTTAGTCCATGGGATATTGGCCCTAACTCGGTGACCAACATCTGCCAGTTCCAAGTCCATTGCGAAGTATATCTTTATATTGAGCCAACTATCACTCTTTTAGAGAGTTCTTTTACATCAATTATCAAACTGAACTAAAGAATGGCCCGAGTGTAGAACTCGGCGGAATTTCTATCCAAAAAAGGAAGAATTTTCCTTTTTCGAAATCAAAAAGCCTTAACCAATAAATCCATTGCCGGGTTACAGATTGGAAAGGCTTAATGCCTCAAGTGAATTTCTGGGTTGGCTAGCTAATGACGAGAGGAAACAATTGGCGCCTACGCTTCTGGAACTAAAAACCTTAACCACTCAGGGCCTCACCAGAATTGACTTGATCCGGTGTTGGATAAGCTAGAGAATTCAATATCTTAGTTTAAGGGGCGACTTGATGGTCAAGTATACTGGTGAGTTGAAAGATGTACAATGCTTCAGTGAAGATAATTTGTCTCGAAATGACATAAACAAGGCCACCAAGAAATTCTTTGGCGACTCAAAGGAGAAATGCAGCATGACCGGGTTAGCTCCATTTTGCTTGACCAACCCGGTTCCTCCAGTAAGTATTCTTGGAATTGTTCGATTTATTTTCTTTGTCTTGACCTTCTCACTTATCATGCTCATTTTCCAGCTTGTATTATTCCTGAAGGCAGACTCAAACTTGTGGAAGGCCAAAGCCAGGACTCCAATTCCTCCTCAATCTGAACAAGTTGATGACAGGGCAGATGGAAACCCGTCAGGAGAAGAATCTGAGGTAGAACTTGACTCACTTGGCCGCCCTTTTATTAAACTTCCTTACGCATCCTGGGACTAATCAAGCCGGCAATGTTGAGGTAATTTCAATTTCATCCAACTCCTGAGAAACGTATCTCCCGAAGAGAACGAGACGAGCCATCGGAAAAGTTAAATTTTCGCATCCAGACGCTCATTTAGATCCCAACTTTATTTTGAATAAAAAACAACATGCCGGCCCATAAAAATGCAAGACCCGGAGTAGCTCTGGGGAGTTATCTTCCGGCTTACCCCTAGAGCTGGCCGCTGACAAGCAACGCATTGAGGTGCCTCATAGTCCAACTATTTCTCGTCCACGAGCCACCTTTTTAAACAACCACTCAGTCCTTCTACTTCAAATTATCAGGAATCATCACCCTCTTCCGTTGAATCGATGGCGAAGGAACTTCCAGCTTTTACCATTAACCGTGGGTAAGTTTCTTGACAGGCCGGTTTTATTTCTTTTGTCAACACTTGTTGTTTCCTTAACCCTATATTTGCTTTCACGGTTGCAGAGCAATAGCTTTCGCGAGGAAAAAGGTTGGCGGGTCATCTTCCGCCGCCATGGATCCCACTGTTCAAGACCCGCCAGTTGATGAGTTGGTGATCTGAATGAAACCCACTGGTCAGTATAATCCCGACTTGAGGTCTGAACCGATCCATGAAGAGGAGATGGTTCACACTGAAGAGCCGGTCGTAACGAAGATTCTAGTTCAAGAACAAACTGTGGTATATGAGCCAGCCTTACATGTTGACCCACTGAGTCCTCCTTGCCCTTCAATCTCTACGTACAAGCATAGTATAGTCCCATCAGCCGCCATGGATGATACGGATATGACCATCATTGGAGAAGCCTTAAAGGCTCCCGAAAAGTCAAATGTATTGGCCAAAGTTCTGACCAAAAATGAGACAGAAATTTTGGAAAGAGGGAAAACCAAGCTAGAGCTTCCGGATTTTTCCAATCTTGATGTTGATGGCCTGCATAAACAATATCTAATCCGGCTTTCTGAGAGCCGGGACGCTGAGATGAATTTGGTCAGCACTCTCAAGCCAAAATATGAGGTAAATAATTGGATTCTTGTCCCCTTATCGTATGTATTCTTGTAGCCCCCAAGGGCCAGCTCAGTGCAATAAGTAGTGAGCTGGGTCTTGTTTGTAATTTTGAAAACCAATCATAGCCCCTTAGGGCCGGGTCTTCATGATAATAATGAGCCGGCGCTTTGAGTTGCTTGGTATCATTAAGAAAAAGTGCCACCTGTAGCCCCCAAGGGCTGGTTTATCTTTTTGAGATTGTCGTCGGGTCATTTCGTATTAAAAGACTTGTCATCTCCAAACTATTAAACAGGACCAGTAGCCCCCAAGGGCCGGCTCATCTCTTTGAAATAGTCGCATCTTGATTTAATTTGGAAATGAAGTGACGTGCATGAGCCCCCAAGTGCCATGTAGAGTGCCTGCAACTGCATGAGACTTGATGAATAGATCATTTTTTGTGTTGTGTAGCCCCCAAGTGTCGGGTCATCTACCTGCGGTGGCTCGGGGCTTGAATACTTGCTCTCATGTCTTGTATGCTGCAGGAAATGTTGGATGAGGCCGAGTCTGCTGCGACCGGCTTGTAGAAGAAGCTTAAACAAGAGAAAAACCTTAAGACAGATGTAGAACTGTTGGCGGCTCGTCTCAAGGATTCTCTACGCCAATCAAAAAATCTCTTGGAGAAAACTAAATACAACTTTGATGAAGAAATAGTCGCCCTACTGAAGCGTGCAGAGGATGCTAAAAACAGTCTTGGCCCGGTGACTCAGGAGCTGAAAACGCTGAAGCAACAAATCACAAATATGACTCTGGCCATCTTTGATATGCTTACATCATCCATATGCTTATAATCCGGCTTATGCCTTTTTGCTGGCTTGTAATGTGTCTCTCCCTTATGCACGAAAAAGAAATGAGAATGTTGTCCAGATGCCAATAGTGAAACTAAAAGCCATATTCACCTATGTGGAACAAATGTTCACAGGGTGTGTTTATGCTATAATGGCAGTAAAGAATCTTAAGAAGCCTCCTCTCCGGATTAAGAACATGCTTAATGAGCTGTCAACTGTTTCTCGGTTGATTGAAGAGGCCAAAAAATCGGCGGCTCGAGCTGGATACAATATGGCACTTGCCCGTGCAAAGGCTTATGCGCCACAGTTAGAGCCAGCAGCTATGGAAGGCGGCTTCCCTGAGTATGACATTGACGGCTCAGAGTTTTCAGAGGATGACTTTTCTTTGTGCATGAGGGAGACCCGGTCATTGGCGACTCAACTTGCTGACGAGTTAGATTTGGCCAAATATCAACCTGGCTACTCGAAGGAGAACAAGCGCCATAACCCTCCTTAAGACAAAACTTTCGAGCTTGTTCCTCCTCGCCGGAAGCAGACTTCCGCCCCTGATGTTGACCCGTCTGTTATCATACATGGGAACCCAACCTTCAAAGCTTTGACCGCCATCTAGTGGATGTGAAGGGACCTCCAGATCGAACAAGATGAGCCGGCTCAAGCGAATCCAGAAGCCACGGGTGCAGAGGACCAACAGGAGGAAACTGACCCGGAAGGTGCACGAGTTGGCTTGCAGGAGTAGTCCTTGTCAGAAAAAACTTTGATGATTTTGTGACCCGACTATGGGCTTGTAATAGGAGTAGTAAACTTGGGTCATTTGTCATGCCACCGTGCAGGTAATACTTTTGATTTGCTACCCTTCACAGTTCGTGAGTATGTGATGATGTCTAAATAGACTTGCCTTGCTTAGTTGTTCTTTCATGTCTGAATATATTGAGCCGTCCCTCTGTTGTATACCATGAGCCGGCAGAATGAGATCATGCTGATATGTAGCAAGGTCCTTGATACTTTTACCAAGGAAAAGAACTGGTAGGCAAAAATAACCTGGATGTCTAGGGTTGACCCGACAAAAACAAGAAAACTTTGTACCTGCAAATAAGGATATGTAAAAAGAT
>CBMN011745891.1:0-16809 GCA_000582825.1 Hordeum pubiflorum | reverse complement strand
CCATCGATCGCCTGCCCCCGCCGCGAGGCGCGGACCAGCCGCCGCGCCCTGCGCCCGCCCGCCCCGTCGATCCACCGATCGATCGCCCCCCAGGTACGGCCGAGCTCTCCGGCGATTCGCCCTCGTGTCGTGTCGTGTCGTGTCGTGCTGCCTGTTCGCCGCCGATTAGGGATTCATTTCGTGATCATTTGGGCGATCGACCGAATGTGTGTGTGCGTGCGCGCTCGGCCGCCATGAATTTTCGTGGCATTTCGACCTTTCTCTGTCAAATTTCGCGCCGTTGCTCTTTGGGGCGGAGCCATGTTATGTTTGAGCGCCTGAGAGGTGATGGTAGATTTGATCGTCTGGTTAAAAAAAATTCGTGCAGGCGACGCTGCTTGTAGGTGTAAGTGGGAATTGGGCGCGACAGGATTTCGCTAATGGTGGAGTTTGAGGCGCCCTGCTGACGACCATGGAAGTGTGCGAGAGCCTGTGCTTCCTCTGCCCCGACCTGCGGACCAGGTCTCGCCACCCGGTGAAGCGCTACAAGAAATTGCTCGCCGAAATCTTCCCCAAGTCGCAGGTGATGATGTGCATTATGTTTGAACGGATTTGAGAGACCGCCGTGCATGCTAGCAAAATTTTCTTATTTCTGACAGCACCTAGATTTGTACATCAGTATACATGTGCTCTGCAAAATGCTTGTCTTGTACTCCCTCCGTTTCCAAATACAAGTCTTTTTAGAGATTACATTACGGACTACATACGGAGCGAAATGAGTGAATCTACATTCTAAAGTATGTCTACATACATCCGTATGTAGTTCGTAGTGGAATCCTTAAGAAAGACTTATGTTTAAGAACGGAGGGAGTATGACCTACGAGGAAACTAAGGACCTCTAGATGCTTTGTCCTTCATTTTTCAGGATGAACCACCAAACGATCGAAAGATTGGAAAATTGTGTGAATATATTTCGAAGAATCCACTGCGTGTACCAAAGGTGTGTTTCTCTTTCAGACTTATATACTTATTGTTCTTGCGCAACTCCCCGCTAGGTGTTCGATTGTGACCAACAGGTCAGTTTTCTGTTGTCCTGGTGCAACCTAATTCTCTGAAGAAGTCTAAAACTGAATTCTTATCAAATCATGTTTGCACCATTTATATTTCTACCCAGGATGTTGTGCTGCAGTTACAATCGTCTGTTTGTGCCCTTTGCTGGTTATTGGACAATTGCTGCTTTCCTAAAGATCTGTTCCTCTCGTGTTCGCTACAAAATTGCTTAGCCTTGACCTACAAATTGTATTATGTGGGTGCCGCTAGTTGCCTATATTACTGACCAGAGCACTATTGAGTTTGAATTAAGTTGTGCAAAGAAAATCCACCTAAAAAATAACTACATCATACATCAAGCCAGTTTTCTTAATGAAAATAAGATGCTAGCTTTCATATAAAAGGCGTGAATCTCAGCATATGCACTTTAACGCTTCTAAGAGCAACTCTAGCCGACCCTCTAAAAAATAGAGGAGTATCCGGCCGAGTAAAGCTTAGTGGAATATTTTTACTCCACTAACTTTTGGTTGGACCTAGCCGATCCCCTAAATATTCTGGAGTATAATTTTGTTTTTTCCCAACTTGTGCAATTCTACTTTACACTGCAACTACATATTAGCACACGTGTAGAAACTAAACATAAATAGGAAGATTCAAACAAATCACGAATATAGTTTGCAAACCGAATTTAATGTTTACAAACCGAATTATTCAAATTTAAACACATCAAATGGTTCAAATGTAGCAAATAACATGTGAAAACACAACTAGAAAGTGCTATGAAGTTGCCAGTGATGCTCAATAAGATCTTGTTGGAGCTGGTTATGAACTTGTCGGTTCTCGATCCTATGATGCGCTTCAAGGAATGTCTGGTTTCTATTTGGATCGTACTCTGGCTCAACAGGAGTCCCGTTGGTAATGTACCGAAAGTTCTTAGGCATATCTCTCTCGTCTTTAATGATCATGTTATGCAATATGATGCAACAAGTCATGATTTGCCATAGAACCTTGGAGCTCCAGTAGCCGCTTCTACGTTGGGCAAAGTGAATATTTTTGTTACATTTTGAATGCGGAATTGTTTTGACTAATGTGGCCCATGGGGGATAGATGCCATCCGCAAGGTAGTAACCCATCGTGTAGTTGTGCCCATTGATTATATAATTGCAAGGAGGAGCATCTCCTGTAACAAGCCTGGCACATTCAGGTCATTGTGAGAGCCAGGCAAACCAAAAAATGAATGACATATCCAAAGATTCTTCGATGCAGCTTCCTTAAGAATGAACGTTGGATTATTGCAGCGGCCTTTGTACTGACCTTTCCACCCCGCAAGACAATTCTTTAGACCTAGTGCATACAGTCAAGTGATCCAAGCATCCCTGGCTATCCTCTTGCTTCACTCTCTGCCATTAGCCTCTCTGTGTCTTCCTTGTTGGGTGCCCTCAAGTACTCCGGTCCAAAAATATTGATCACTGCTTTAGTGAACCTTCGAACGGTCTCCAAGAATGTGGCTTCACCAAGGCGAACGAACACCCATATGCCAAAACTCGAACAGCCGCAATGCACTTCATCAGACAACTTGCACTTATCTCTCCGCATGCATTCATTCTAAGCTTGAACCAATCATCATACTTCTCAACGGCTTTTGCAATGGTGAGAAAAAGACTTGTGTGCATCCGAAAGCGCCGGCGAAAGTACTTTTCTGGATAGGTTGGATTTGGATCAAAGTAATCTATCATGATCTTGGCATGGCCCTCCGCTCTATCACGGTTGAGTTGTATGCGATCAAACTGCAATCCTCTCCTCGGCCGCCGAATACCATCATTGAAAATCATGCCAAGAACACTTTCAAAGTTTTCATCGTCTTCTTTCTCTTTGGATGACGATGAATCCTCGAAGATCATCGCTCTCAACCTATTCATCTTCAATTCAAACGGCTCGGTTCAATTCGATTGTACAAAACAAAACGAAATGGAAGGAAATAAAATAAAATAAATCTCACCTAGGCAAACCGTCGAACACTTGTAAGGAGGTGGTGGTGCACCGGCCGGCCGACGACATTTAGGCCAAAGCAGCGGGCGGCGACGCGTTGGAATGACCTGCAACGGTGTGTAAGCACGGTCAGATGCGGCGGCCGCCAACGAGGAAGAAGGTTCGAGAGCAGTCCGATGAATCGGTTAAGGAGACAACAGTGGCATTTCACCTCGATTCCGGCGACGGCGACGACCGGCGAAGGGCTCAGATTCGGGCAGAAGGACGGCTAGGGCCAAGGGAGGCGACGAGGTAGTGGCGGGGGCGGCGGACGATCGTCGGAAGGTGCATCGGCGAAGAGGCAGTGGGGGGTGGAGTGGTGCGAGAGAGGCAAAAAAATTACTCCGCGCGGTCGTGGCTGAGCATATTTAGGCACCAGATAGGAGGCAGAGTAAAACATTTACTACACTATTTGGTTTAGGGGGTCGGCTAGGTGCCGGTTAATTTTACTCCTCTATAGCCTTTTAGGGGATCGGCTAGAGTTGCTCTAAGTCTATTTCTGCTGGTACATGTTCAATGCAAGCAAGGTATCTGCTAGTCAAAATTGCTAAAAAATAACATCATACTATAAGACAAGTAGTAGAATCCGAGGGTTATACCTCTTAGGGAGAGTATTAGAAAGTATTGAGTTTTTTCCCTACTCATGCATTTGACCTTTTCCTCATTCATAATTATGCTACTTGTGTGAAAAACTGGGAAAGAGTACTACCTTCTCATTAAGAACTAAAGAGAGTTTTAATTACAGATGAACTTGCTTTTCGAAGGGACAAGTTGGAAAACCTAAATAGATGTGTGTGCACTTTACTTTCACAGATTACCGTTTATTTGGAGGCTAAGTTTTTCAAGGAATTGAGAGCTGAGCGTTTTGGCTCAGTCAAAGTTGTCATGGCAATTTACCGAAAGGTGATATGTTCTTGTCAGGAGCAACTGTAAGTTGTTTTTGCTTGTTGCATTTTCTCTTTTGAATATGTCACTGAAGGTTCTAGACGATAAATGTTGGAACTTTGTATATATTTATGATAACTTCATTGTCTGTTTACTATTTTTCAGTTTCCAGACTGCTATGTCATGCCTAGATAGAATAATGCCGTTTATGTTACTCTTTGTCCAATTGTATATTTGAGTTATGCTTTTTTTAAGCTATCTAATTCGGGTAGACTCTGATCTCTTGCAACTTTAAAAATTGTACCTGGTGGAAATATTATATATGTTCTGTTTGTGTGAATAATTTCTATAATGAGCGAAGTCACTGTTTTGCAGGCCCCTTTTTGCCAATAGTTTACTGACCATCGTAGAGACCACAATGGAGCAAAATAGACATGATGACTTACGGATAATAGCTTGTCAAATGCTTTTTGACTTTGTAAACTACCAGGTATTTGGACATTCGGGTAGGCAACAATTTGCAAATTAAAATAGTTTTGAATTTCGCTATCAGCAAAGACAACTCTTTTCAGAAAATTTTGAGTTGCGTGTTACACTCTTCTTGTTATAGGTTGACAGCACTTACATGTTCAATCTAGAGAGCCAAATTCCTAAACTATGTCAGCTGGCCCAAGAGATGGGTGAGAAGGAGAAGATATCTGGTGTTCATGCTGCCGGGCTCCAAGCCCTTTCATCAATGGTACCTCTTTCTTTTGTTATACCTAGTGGCTCTACAGCTGATTGTCTCACTGGCAGCTAGTCCTTCATGATGCTTTTTTGGGTAGTGACATCAAATAGTACGGTTAGACAGTGTCATCATGCATGATGCATCTCCTCAAAATGTTCTCTCTTTCTGTCTTTTGTGCATCATGCCATTTGAGGTATTATTTGATCCTCTCATCAAAACATTGGGCTTTGCGCCATCCTGCCAAGGGATGGATTCATCAGTACAAAAACAGGCCACATGTTCCCACATTTGAGTTTCAAATGTATATGGAAATCCTCATATATGTCCATTTATGTGTGTTTTCAGGTCTGGTTTATGGGTGAGCACTCCCATATATCTGCAGACCTTGACAATGTAAGTGCGGTGTTTTCCCTTTCCCATTGCATTTTAGTATAAAAAACAACAACTAAACAGTTGTTAGTCAAATCCAAGGTCTTACTGTTGATCTTTTAGTCTGTTTAGTTTGAATAAGCTTGCGGTGCATAGTACTACCTTCCAATCTTTCCATGTTATAAGATATATATGAGTATTGAACATGAACCTGTCTTTGGCAGTTCCTAGTCTTCCTTCGAAACATGTAACATAAAGCTTATACTTGCCAGTTAGTTGTTAACTCTGTTGAGATCATATGGCCAAACGGGAACAACCGTATATCAGGAATTCTGGATAACTGCTCTTCTGCCAGGTTACTTATGTTTTCAACCATTATTTTTTTGGTTGCACAGGTTGTCTCTGCAGTTCTGGAAAACTATGAGAGCCCATATGCAAATCCCGAGAATAATGATGACACCATTGAGGACAGAAGGAATCGCTGGGTGAATGAAGTTCTCAAGGCTGAAGGTCATGACCCTCCTGCTGTTACCATTTTGGCGAGGGTTTCTTCATGGAAAGATATTAGAGCTACCAATGGTGCACTGAATTTGACAACGTAAAGAATTTTGGCTGGAGTTTATAGAATTTCATATTGTAATAATTTTTCTAATATCTTATCTCTTTAAATCATTTTTCCTGCACAGAGAAGAATCAGGAAGTCCAAATTTCTGGTCAGGGATTTGCCTGCACAACCTTGCTAGAATATCCAGGGAAGCAACAACCATCCGGCGAGTTCTGGAGACAGTATTTCGTTATTTTGATAATAACAATATGTGGTCGCCTTCTAAGGGACTTGCACTGTGTGTCCTTCTGGATATGCAGATTGTGATGGAGAAAGCTGGTATTTCATTATTCCTTAGCCTTTTGGATTTAATTTACTTATTTAATTAGTGTACACTTTATATTTTCATGTTGTATTCACGATATCTACACATGCATGCTTATCTTCAGTGATTGCTAGTGTTAACAATTTTTCTATTCTTTTATAAGTTTAAATTATTGGCTGGCAGGACAGAATGCGCATATATTGTTGTCCATGTTAGTTAAGCATCTTGAACACAAGAATGTATCGAACCAACCAGATATGATTCTAGACATCATTGAAGTTACAGCACGCCTTGCTGAGAATTCCAAAGCTCAATCTTCTACTGCAATAATGGCTGCGATTAGTGATATGGTCAAGCATTTGGGTAAAAGTATGCAATGTGATGAAGGTCCTGGAGATGAAAACGCATGGAATAACAGATATCAGAAAGGTGTAGATGAATGCATTGTTCAATTGTCTAGAAAGGTCAGTTTTCTCTGAAGTTGTTTCAGAAACACCCTTTTCTTTCCTTTAGTATGTAGTTTGCAAGCTACGTATTCTTTGCAACCACGCCCACCCATATACATGCTCCTTGAATTTTATTTTATGCTCTTCAGGTCGGTGATGCTGGACCTATCCTTGATACATTAGCTGTAGTACTGGAGAATATTTCAAGTACCACACCTGTTGCACGGTCAACCATTTGTGCAGCATATCGTACAGCTCAAATAATTGCTTCACTGCCAAACTTGACATATAAGAGCAAAGTACGTTGATTGAAAATATTTTTTCTTTCCGTTCTCTTGTATACATAATGCTTAACAATATATACTAAACACTGTAGGCATTTCCTGAGGCATTGTTTCATCAGCTGATTATAGCAATGGTCTATCCAGATTGTGAGACCCATTTAGGGGCACACCGGATTTTCTCTGTTGTTCTTGTTCCCTCTTCTGTAGCTCCATGCTCATTCTCAGGAACTTCACAGACAAGCAAGGTTAATCTGCAAAAGACTTTATCCAGGACATCGTCAGTTTTTTCATCTTCAGCAGCTTTGTTTGGGAAATTAAAAAGAAACGTGTCTTCATTTCGGGGAAGTCCACGGCGGGATAGCACAAATCTAATGCCCATCATCAGCGAGGACGCAGAACAGGGCAGTGAAAATGAGCCACAATTGTTTAAGTCACAGACTATCCAAAGGATGACTAGTGTAAAAGATCCTTCTTTAACGTCTGCAACAGAAATAAGTAAATCAAGCGGACCTGCTCCAGAAACAGTATGTATTATACTCAGCTTTCTTGTGGCTATCAGGATCATTCAGTAACTGCCTATTTCTTAGCAGAGCAAGAAGTTTTATTCTTTTACATGCAGGAACCAGTCATCCTCATACTGAGTGCACGTCAGGCAAATCTTCTGCTTTCATCACTGTGGACCCAGGCATTGTCACCTGAAAATGTTCCACGAAACTATGAAGCAATTTCACATACTTACAGCTTGATGCTACTATTTTCTGGAGACAAGGTGAGGAAGCGCATTGCTCAGATCTATGAACAGTTTTTTGTGTGTTCCTGCCAGTACTCTATCTAGTTCTCAAATAAGCTACGTTTTAGACATTGAATGGTCTTGAATTTTATTTATCAAGATGCAACTATATTATAAGCAATAAAGTAATTTTTAAAAAATATTCTAAAAACATTTTTTGCACAAATTGATATATGAGTTTTTCATGTTTGCAATGTAAATGTTTCAATTAAAAGTTTGACTGAAGGTATGTCCAAAATGTCACTTATTTGTGAACTGGAGGGAATACATAACAAGAAAAACATATTTTGATATACATCTGTGTATATATATTGGATGGTAGCATTAGGGATTTCATTTAGTATTCACATAATAACACCATTTACAAAACTCAGTTGTATGAGCAATCACTATAATACAATAATATATAGGGTGCTATCATATCTGGTTTAGTTTGTTGCATTGCCGATTGTACCATAATTCCTAGCATCTTATCTGAAAGACTGCAGTTGATCGGAGCATGATTCTTATCTCCCATTTCCTTATTATATGACTGATTGCCAGATTATATACATCAGTGATGGTCATATTCAGCTATTGCACTGTTATGATAATTGACAACTTTTTTCTTGCTTATGTGAATCTTTATTCTGTATGTAGCTTTTAACCTTAAATTCTATGGCTCTGAGCTGCAAGATTTATTTAACATTTGATTCCATCACTCTCTGTGATTTGACCTAATTGATCTACTGCAGAACTCACATCTGGAAATTCTGGTTGGCAGCTTTCAGCTTGCTTTTTCTTTAAGAAGTATGTCATTACAAGCAGGTACTTATTTCCATGAATTATTTTTCAGAATTTTTTACATGAAACTTAGTTTCTTCCACTGAATTTGCAATTCATAAAATAACAATTATTTTGGCAGATTTATCTGCACTTTTGTTCAGTTATTCTGGTTTCACTTATGGCTATATACAGTAGAAGTCATATGTTTATACTAAAATATTTTCTGCAATGTAACATGTTTTGCAGGTTTTCTGCCACCATCACGCAGGCGTTCGCTTTTTACTCTGGCGACGTCTATGACTGTGTTCTTTTCGAAAGCTTTTAGTGTTCCAACGCTTATTCCAATTGTGAAAGATTTATTGATTGAAAGTACCGTAAGTAAAACTACATATCTCCTTGTTCATTACGTTTCTGTGGTGAAGACTTGTTTGCAACCCAAAAAATCCACGAAGAGAACATTATTTCTAGGGCACAAAGAGAGCAAATGTTGATGAGAACTGGGCTCATATTTCTTTTCTATTGATCGAACATGCTTCTCCTACATTTTCCTTCTTATTTTTATAAGATAATTGTGTAGTCATGCCCCAACAACATCATGGAGAAATTTCTTAATCAAAGTTAATGAATGAATTATTTAGTTTTTTTTGTCCCTGGAAAAAATGGTGCATAGTGCAAAAGTATCATTTCTTCAGCCGAATACCTGTGCTTTACCGAGCAACAGTAGCCGAGTTTTTAGTACCAGTTTTGGTGTACGTCCAATCATTTTCGAAACAGTACCAGATCAATTTTAACAAGTACAATATCGTCTCAAAATACACTGGCCGACGTGGAATTAATATGCTTGGTTGGATCATTGATGACAAAAATATATAGTTCACCTATTCTTTTTACGTGTCTTGTGCTTCTGCCTTTTGCTTTAGGAGAAAACATACGTTGTGTTACTATGCAGTTTTTGTTGATTTTCGATAATCATTATGTTTACCAGGTTGATCCATTTCTTCGTTTAGTTGATGACCTCAGATTGCAAGCTCTTGACAGTGGTATCCAATCTGTCTTTAGAGACTATGGTTCGAAAGAAGATGACGATTTTGCTCTGAAATCTCTCTCAAACATCAAATTGAATGATCAGTCGAAACAAATAGCAGTTTCTCTTATTCTTGATAGCTTGAAGCTATCTGACGTAAGTCACAAGGATACCCTCACATACTCGTGCTTTTACATTTTCTGTTTCTGTAGCTGTTAATTTCCCAATATTCTTTGTTTTTCTACAGCCAGAGTTGTCTACTGTAAGAAACCAGTTGTTTGAAGATTTCTCTGCAGACGATGTGTGTCCTATCGGTTCGCATTTTATTGCATCACCTTCAAAATCCCCTGCATATAACGCGAAGATGCACCAAAAATCCTTGGAGGTGATCAGCCATGTTTAGCAATAGAGGAAATATCATTAATTTTCGTTTTCTTATGTTGTGGTGGGACTTATTATGCAGGTTATTCCTATGGGATTTATTTTCGAGGATGATACCATTGTTGAACTAACTGATACCTTAGCAGAACCGACGTCGCGACAACCGTTGGATAACGGTCTTCTTGATGTCGATCAGCTTCTCCAATCAGTATGAATTTATTCCTAGTTACCTCTTGTATTCTAGTTTAATTCATAACCAAAGCTGAATAGCTTTCATGAAATATGGAGGTGGTAATTAATAGCCTTTTAATATGCAGAAATACATGCTAAAAAAGAGGTTATCACTTCTGCAGGTTTCGGAGACAGCTCAAAATGTTGGAAGATTGTCTGTGTCAACAAACCAGGGTTTGCCTTTTAAGCAGGTGGCCGACAAATGTGAAGCTCTCTTAATCGGAAAGGAGAAAAAGCTATCTGTCTGCATGAGTGTCCATCAACAAGAGGTAAGCAACTTGAGCTCACTATACATTCAAACATCTCTAGATGGTACAATCTATGGAATGAACCGTTGGACATGTCAATTATATCACCATATAGTTCTATTACTTCTATACAGCGGGGGATTGTTCTCGCTGTTTTCTGTGGTCATTGTATCAAGCTCACAAAGATTCCTGGGACTTGCAGGTTGGCACAGGGTTGCTCCAGTCATCTGAGCCAAATTCTCCAATAGCTGGGATAATCCTGCACACAGACGTTGACCAGTGCCACTCCAATTTCTGCAAGCTACCAGTCCTGAATCCCTATGACAAGTTCCTCGCATCCGCTGGCTGCTAAGACCGCCTGCTCCAGGAAATGAACACATCGATGCGCAAATCTATGGTCCAGCGGCACCAAGAGAAGCTACCAGTCACCAGCAAATGGTGGCTCTAGCTCCATGCAGCAAGCATGACGCATTTGTTACCTGCAACCGATTGAGGAGAATCACCTGTATGTAAGACGAGATGGATTCATCCTCTTAAGAATCAAACAGAGCCTTGATAGCACCAGCCGGTTGCCTGCACCTTGCTCCCGGTCGAGATAATGGGGGATGTAATTAATTCTGCCCAACAAGAATCAGCTAGTCGTTTTGTGCAATCTGTTAGGGTTTTATCTTGTCACTCAGTCGTTAACCAGCTATCTCGCAACTGTAATTATGCAAGCTGGGCTCATCGTGCCGTGTCACATGTTGGTATTCATGTGTACATGGTCCAGGAAATTCATTTGCTTAGTGTTTTTGTTCGAGCTGAACCCATTGATCTCTATTTGGCTCATCAGTTTGTAAATTGGGTGAGTACAGAGAACATCAACTGCTTGTAGCTGCACTGGACTTGGGTGCACTCACAGAAATTGGAAAATAGTTCGAACAAATCCCCCAGCAAGCAGACAATATTATCTACTATGCTGCAAATTTTAATTTGAAACTTTAAACATATCTTGAGAAGCAAAAAAGACAAATGAATGATGAATACTTAGTAGCTAATTTGAATTTGAGGATCTTGTAACATTGTTGTAACTTGAAGATTTTAGAGTTATAACTTCTGCTGGGCTAATTCTCCTAATGTTTGTGTGCTTTTTTGTATACTTACAATTGTTGGTCCATTTTATAAGTTACATGAAACTCAAAGTTCATCAGGTCAAGGAGAATTACATACTTTCATAGAAGGTTGATTCTCCCAACTTTGTGAGTTTGTATGCAGATCATCAGATTCGCATAGGGAGGTAACCCTATCAGGCTTCATTGGTCACACGGGAACTCACGAGTCATTGTGAGTTCCCGTGTGACCAATGAAGCCTGATGGGAAGTCTGACCTACCTTTCTCAAGCCCGTGCCCGACCCGAAGCTTGAAAAGTTGAAATTGACTGTTTTCAAGCCTGAGGCAGGCTCGAAATCAAGCCCGGCCCATACGTTGTTTTCTAGTGTACACACGTGCAAGCCTGACTGAAGCCCGAAAGCCCGACCCAAAATACAGAAAAAGAGAAGTGCGAGCCAGGCCCGAATTACCTTTCAGGCTGCAAAACAAGGCCCGAGCCCGGCCTGAACGACAAGCCCGGCCCCGCCCGGGCTTTTTCGGGCCAGGCTATCCGTGCCCGGGTCTAGAGCCCATGTATCATGCCAAACATCAAAAAACAGCTCGACCAGAGAATGTGTGGGTGTATACCGGGTACTAAAAAAACTAGTGGTGGCGATTGTACTATCAAAACTTCCAACTCGGTTGGACTCCTCGGGGCAAAGCCATGTTTGTCGAGTTCTTTTTGTCAGGCACTCGGCATGGTCTTTGCTGGCACTTGGCAAAATAAAATGCATAGACAAACAAAGACTAAGAGGGTTGTGCCATGTGACATCTCTATTTGCTGAGTGTTGCGCTCAGCAAAGGTCCAAGGCTTTTCCTCGGCAAACATGTCTAGTAGAATTTTAAAAAAAAAGATGTCGCGGGCCGCCTACTAGTACAAGTTTGTGGATTACGACGAGATTCCATACAAGTACAAGGTTCTAAGTGTAAGTCTTCGTACCCATGCCTATTTCCATTTCATTGTTTATACCTAAAAGGTTCTTTAAAAGGTCCGGGAAACTGGACATTTTGCGAGAACAATAACTTACTTGAATGTCATAGAGCACATCCTCCAGTAGGTTCGATACCTAGGGTCACTCCTTGTTGAAAAGGCAAGGGGATTTTATACAATCTAAAACCGGATCATAAAGGGTCATGAGCATGTCCGCAAGCTTAGGAGTGGGGAACGATGACACAGACTCACCAGAGTGCACGAGGAGGCAAGGGGAGCTCGAGAGTGTCATCTTTGATGCCGACATTGGTTAGTGGAGTGGCTTCTCAAGGAAGGTGTGCTCGGGGACATTCGGAGTTATTAGGGGTGGTTGCGAGAACTCCATTAGCACCTAGGAGAGGATAGGAAGCCGAGGAGGAGATCGACGCGGTTGGGATTTTCACCTGAGGCGGAATACAAGTTAGGCATCCACGATTGAGGGAAACTCTGGATGATTCATTTTCGTGTGGAAAACTTCATGGGCAAGGTGTTTTGCCTCAGGGCTGTCGTTGGCCGCGCAAACGAGAAGTTGCGCTGACGTTTGCGTGAACTGGGCACGAATCGTGTTCTCACTACACATTGTAGAGAGAGAGAGAGAGAGAGAGAGAGAGAGAGAGAAGATATCAACACATGGGAGGTAGCGCCGACAGAGCAAGGTTGAGATGAGAGATAGCAGCGGTGTGTGGGGAGTGAGCGACATGGTCTGGGCATGTGCTCGCCAGACTTGAGAGAGAGTAACCGTGAGGGAAGAGAGTAAATATTTTTCTTATTTTTATTTTTTTTGAGGCCCCATTTGAAAGTGATAGAGAGGGATGGGTCAGGGAGTTTTCTTCTCTTTTTTCCTTGGAATGAGGGGTCCCGCATGTAAGGAACGGTAAAAATATTCAGGAGATGGTCAACGCGTTTTGACTGGACGGTAACGGTTTGAAAGAGCCTTTTTATAAGGACATCAGACAAAAGAGGGGCAATTATGAGCACACTCGAGAATTAGGGGCACAAATGGGTCGAGTTAGGGGTACAAATGTAAATATCATTTCTTACAAAACATTAGACAAACCTTTTCCCTTCTCTTTTTTCTTTTTTTTTCTTTCTTCTACGTTCTTTCTTTTCTCCATTTTCTCCTTTTGCTCTTTTTTAATGTTCTATTTGAAGAAAGAAAGAGAGAGAGAGAGAGATAACAGAAGAACAAAACATAATATTACGAGCAAATGAAAATAATAATAAGAAAATAAGATAAAGTATATTTGGCAGTGTTTTATGAAAAGCACTTGACAAAGCCGGTTGTTTGTGGAGCGTTTTTGTTTGTCGAGTGTAACATTAGGAAAACCACCAACATGCCGTGTATTTTTCCCGACACACTCGACAAAGACGTCTTCGCCAAGTTTTTTTTTTTCCGACACACTTAGCAAATGGCTTGTTTGTCGAATGTCAGACAGAATACACTCGTGATTCCGGAAGCACGGGATTGGAGGAAGATGCGGATGCAGCAAAATGACGCCTTTCTCCTTTGATGTTTGAAATGTGAACACCACCGGCTCCTCGGAGGTCTGCTTTCTTTTGGGTGGGGGAAATTGGCTCAGAAGTCCATTCACAAAGCTATCTCGGTACTCCATTGGCATGGCATTGTGACACGTATCCTCATTTCGTCCTCACGGTGACAAAGGCATCTATGAACTGTACTGGAATATCTCTATGAAGGTTCCTCTGTTGTGTCACAAGCTCATGAGTGTAGCTCCCCATCAATGATCAGTCCTTCCTATAGATTCAAACGTGTACCCCTTGTTTATTAATTAGAGAGAGCTCGTTCCGTTCGGAATTAAAGTTCATCTACACGTCAATAGTTTATTAGAGGTGCTGTATTTTATGACTTTATTTATAAGTTGACCAAGCTGATTATTTTTAGGGGGTTGATCAGACAGACTTAACGTCATATTTGTGCATGTTCGTAAATAAAGTGCATCAAGCAGCTGCTGGTAATTAGAATGTTTAAACTCTGGGGCGAACTGAGCTATGTTATTTGTGCTAGAATGTGTGTATCCGGGTTTAATTTCTAAACATTGCATTTTCTGAATTTATTTCAGATTATACACCTTTATTATTTCAGTGATATGACATGTCAGCCAACTACAAGTTGCATGCGGTGGCTTCGTCAATCTCTAAAATCTGTTGACTTACTACTGTTTACATAAATATGGTGTGCGTGTGTTTATAAGAATGAATATATATGTGTATTTATGTATCCGTATTTATACTATGTTTCCGTCCGTATTTATACTATGTGTGTATCGTATTCATAGGTGCATATGCACCTATGACCCAAAGTCAATTTCCGTATTTATACTATGTTTCTTAAGAAAAAACTCTAAAAATGTAATCATAAGAAAGTGGAGTTTTGTTAGGGCATCTCCAAAGCGGACCCTCAAACCGTTCGTAACCGTCTAGACCACGCGGTTGAAACATGTTTTGCTATCCAACGTGGCCCTGTATCCGTCCGCTGGCCTGTCCGAACGTCCTTTTTTCGCAAAAGAACGCAAATTCGAGGGGCTTTGCGTGAGTCCGGACAACGGCCAAGTAAGACCCCGACAACCCTGACCGAACCAAACCCCTTCTGGACCCCGCATCTCCATCATTAGCTCTTTCTCTGCATCTGTTTTATCTCACACCGCCGCCGTCGCAACTCCCAAGCCGCCTGCCAAACCCTTCCCGGAGCTTCGTGACCTCCACCGCTACAGCCCGCCTGTCCGCCATCGGTCCACACCTCTCCTCCGTTCGCCGCGCAGGTACAATCAGCTCCTACGGTATTCACCATGCCCAACAAGTGTTTAGTCAAATGCACGTGCTAATTTTGTCGCCCCTTCTTCTTTGAAGCAAAGGATTCGGATATGAAGTACATATACGAGCACTACGTTGAGCCGTCCGACGACTCATACGACGAGGAGGACTACGCGGATGAGACAACGATGATGTAGGTGCTCAATCGAAGGAGGGCACACAACCATTTGAAGTTGATGGACGACTACTTTGCCCCTGAAGCTCTATTCGCTGACAATTTTTGCCGGCGCTTTCAGATGAGAAAAATGTATTTGATTGTCTCTACCATGACGCCCGGTCCTTTGATGACAACTCCATCTTGAAAAAGGATGTCGTAGGAAGGATTGGATTATCTGATTACCAGAAGTGCACGCCGCATTGCGGATGCTTGTATATGGCACGACCGTTGATTCGGGAGACGGATACATATGAATGTCCGAGAGCACATGCAGAGATGCCATGGTCAGATTTGCTACTGCCATGGTCATGGTGTTTGGACCTCAGTACTTGAGAGAACCAAATGTCGCAGATATCAACATGGTCTTGGCAATGTCCGAAGCAAGAGGGTGGCCATGTTTGCTCAGATCTCTTGACTGCGTGCATTGTAGATGGAAGACTGGCCAAAAGCTCTACAAGAGCAATATGAGGGTCATGTTAAGAAGCCCACCATCATTTTTGAAGCAGCTACGTCACATGATCTATGAACTTGCACACTTTCTTTGGCAAGCCCGGGTCTCACAATGACATCAATGTGCTACTATGATCTTCATTGTTTGCTTGGCTAACTGAAGTGAAAGCTCCTCCTTGCACCTATACTATCTATGTCCATGAATACAACATGGGCTGCTATCTGGTTGACGACATCTATTATTTTTGGGCTACTTTTGTGAAAACCATCTCTCAACCAGTTGGTCAGAAAAAGTCTCACTTTGTCCAAAGACAAGAAGCAGTTAGAAAGGATGTTCAGAGGGCATTTGGAGTTCTCGAGGCTTGTTTTGCAGTTGTTCGTTGACCTGCAAAATAATGAGATTCAAAGACCTTTTGGGAGGTGATGAGATGTTATGTGGTCATGTACACCATGATCATGGAGAATGCTACCGCAACATTTGAATTTGAGAAACTGGGTGATCTTATCAAGTTTGAACTACTTTAATTTGAAAACTTTGTTGGATTGTAATATTTATATTAGAATTAGTGTCACACCTGAACATTTTTAGATAAACAACGAGTTGATGTGCGGTTGTTTTGAGCTTGCAGGGTTTAGAAAAAAAGAGAGAAATGTTCACTACTAGCTCCTGTATGACCGTATGAGTGTTTCTGGACTGATCCCTATCAATCCGTAGACGGATGTGGTGTTTGATTTAAAGGCCCTTAGAGCAACTCTAGTAGACCCCTTATATTGTGCCGACCCGCTAAGTAACCGTCAGTTTACGGTTTTGCGTGAAAAAAGTGACTCGAACAGACCCCGTATCGGACCTCGAACTGTAAAAAAAATTACGGGGCGGGGTAAATCTTCGCCCTCAACCTTTAGATACACGGGCTGGGAGGCCGACCCGAGCTTGACCCCTATCGGCAGCGATTTTTGGCGGGAGGGGCATTTCCGAGCGGCCGTTCCCGCTTCCCCTTCCCTTCGCCGCCCGCTCCGGACCACCATCCGCGGTCGCCCGTCACCGCCATGGAAGCCTCTGAGCTGTCACCCGTCGCCGTTGAAGTCATCTACGTGCCAACCCCTCCGCCAGATCTCGTCGCGGGCCATGTCGCGCCCATCATCGTTCAAGGCACCACCGCGCAACCCCGCAAGCGACTGTTGGAAATATGCCCTAG
>CBMN011745889.1:0-12576 GCA_000582825.1 Hordeum pubiflorum | reverse complement strand
GCTCTGAAGACAACCTGCAAGAAATGAAAATTTGTCGTTGTGTTAAAAACCAAATCATTCCTGCAGTTCCATATAGCCCATAGTAACGCACATACGCCTACACGGATGTCACTCGAATCATTATGTCCTCGTGTCCCGCCATTGCCGCAGAAATAAGATCGGCGCGTATCTGACGTCCCTCACAAAGCTAGGACGAGACCATTAGCCATTAATTCCATAATACTCTCTCCTTTTTTAAATATAAGACCTTTTAAAGACCTCGTGCGGATGTATATAAATTTATTTTAGAGTGTAGATTTATTCATTTTGCTCCGTATGCAGTCCATATTGAAATCTCTAAAAAAGTATTAGTATTTAGGAACGGAGGGAGTAGAGGAAGATGATTGAGAAGTCGAAAGGGCAATTGGATGGACGATAGAAGCTCCCCTGGCCCATTTCCTGGGCCATGCCTGAAAACAAGTTAGCATTTGCTGTTCCCCATATACAGTTATGAATCCTTGTATAATGCAGGGTCTGAACTGATGAAATTTTGACCGGAGGGGTAGATTGTAAACATCAGGATTGCAATTAGAAAGGATGCTATCAAAATCCCCCATGTTTTGATGCTTAAGTGTGGACCATTTTGGACTTAGTGTGGTGCAGACGCAGCCACAGCGGAGCCACATATGTCGTGTCCGCGAGCTTCTCCGGCGGCAACGAGTGCAGGTAGGGCAATTTCGGGTTCTTAACCCCCAGCTGCCAGCCTCTCCCATGATTCCCTCCCCACATGTTGTTAGCGTTGTTGATGGTTTAACTGTCTTTCTTGTCTGCCACTCCAATCTCACCTATCTATTAAGTATTTCAATGAAATCATGGGCACTTACCGCTGAAATAAGATGAGCTCGTATGTGAACGTCACTAGCAAGCAGAGGTAGGTGGCGAGGAGGAGACCATTAATAGACCATTAGTTGCAGAGATGATTGAGAAACTGTAAGGGCAGGTTGATGGACAATAGATGCTTTACAGGCAGACTCCCCCCCTGGCTGTACCATTTCCTGCGATCCATCATATCACATGTTGGATGCACCATTGCCAACCTCTTGGTGTGATCCCCTCCCCACATGTTGCTTCAAGCTATCGATGCTGACGGTTTAACCGTCTCACTAGTCTGCCGCTCGACTCTCCCTACCAGGTGGTTACTGGAATCATTGTGTCAAAGCACCCCGCCATTGCCGCAGAAATAAGATCGGATCGTATGTGACATCATCAGTAGAGCTTGGAGGAGACCATTAACCATTAGTTGCAGAGATAGCTGAGAAGCCGAAGGGCAATTGGATGGACAATAGATGCTCTACATACAGCTCCCCTGGCCTGTAACAATTCCTGGGCCATGCCTAAAATCAAGTGAGCATTTTCTGTTCCCCACATACAGCTCCCCTTGTCATGCAGGACCTGAAGTCATGGATTTTGACCCCATATACTATTTAGAAATACTTGTCATTTTTTGTTTTCAACTGGATCATAACTATCGGTTATTACATGGGGCGTTGCTGTGGTTTAACTGTCTTTCTTGTCATGTGCCATTGCCGCCTAAATTGGATGAGCTCATATGTGAACGTCACTAACAGAGCTAGGAGGTGAGGAAACCATTAGCCATTAATTTCAAAGATGATTCAGAAGTTGGAAGGACAGTTTGATGGACAATAGATGCCGTATAGACCCCCCTGGCTCTACCATTTCACTAGGTGTGGACCATTTTTTATGTCTCTGCTTGCTATTCTCATGCATCTACCGTGGACCTGTCGAAATGGTAGTTGGATAGAAAATATACCAGAGACCATTAAAATTAATTGCAGAGACGATTGAGGAGCCGAAATGGCAGTTGGATGGACAATAGATGATCTACATACAGACTCACCTGGCTGTACCATTTCCTGGGCCATGCCTAAGATCAAGTGAGCATTTTCTGTTCCCCTCCATATACTGTTTAGGAATTCTTATCATGCAGGAACTGAATTCATGAGTTTTCACAACAGGGTAGATTGTTAAGATGCAGTTGGAGAGGATTTATCAAAATCTTCTGTGTTTTGATGATTCACTATGGACCATTTGGGACTCTCATCTAGCATGGATACTGTGCCTGGACCTGTCTCGCTCACCTACCATGGTTACTGTCCGGACCCCAGGCTCAGTGCACAAGTCAAGTCTACTCTGTTCAGTCTAGATCTGAATTTGGAAGCCTTTAAAGGTGGATCGACATTCTGATGGTCTTTATGCGCTTCTATCTTCTACTTGAACATTACATGTTTTCTGAGCAGCTAGCAGGTGCATCACTGTGAATCGTCCAGGTTAGTGCTCCAGCTCATTACTGCTACAATTGGTATACCTCCTTCCGATTGAGTTTGAACTTGATGCGTTCATATCTGAGAAGTATATGAAGCTAGCTTTTTTTTGAATGGATCATGACTACGGGTTATTACATGGTCACATTGATTCGGTGTTTTCTCAGAATTAACAAGGTTTCTGCTGTAGATGACTACTCTTTTTTAGTAAATAATCCCCCATTCCAAATAAATGTCAAAGTTAATTAACATGAATACGAGGAGATTTGAGTGGCTGACATTGACATGTAGATAAGTTACATCATAGTATCAGTCTAAATTCTAAAAGGGTCTGTAGTTTTTTTTTCTTTCTAAAACAGCGTTTGTGTGATCAGAAATGGCTAACTCACGTGATGAACCGGAGAATAAGAAACAAGATTCAAATGGAACACCGATTTGTAACTTACGTGATGAACTGGAGAAGAAGCTACAAGATTCAAATGCAACACCGATGTGTCTTCCTCTAAAATTTTTGCAAGCCATCACATGTAATTTTTCCCGTGAATCAGAACTTGGCAGAGGTGGGTATGGAGTTGTTTACAAGGTATGACAATTTTCTTTACCCAACTTTTCAAATGTTACTGACGGTAGTTAATCAAAGACATATGTACATAGCATGACGAGAGGTGTAACTTAAAACACAGGGAGTTCTTCAGAGTGGGAAAATCATTGCCGTGAAGAAGCTTTTTGAAATACATCTACTGGACGATAAAACGTTCCAGAATGAAGTCACTTATCTTATGAAGACCAGGCACCAAAATATAGTACAATTTATTGGTTACTGTGCTGAATCGACTTTCACAGCGATAGAGCAACCAAGTGGGAACTTTATTTGGGCTGAAATACCAAAAAGGTTACTCTGCTTCGAGTATGTATGCAACGAGAGCCTTGACAAGTATATTTCCGGTATGATTACCAAATATTATACATAGTTTTTATTTTATTTTTTCTGTTGTGAAGTTTACTCAGAACATCATTCAAGCTATATTTGCTATCTACTAGTCTGACCGCCCGCTATAGCGAGCACTCTGTCATTAGAAACTAGTCCTACATATCATTTCCCGCAGACGCTGGAAATGATGGCCATTATATATGACAAGAAAATAAATGCATACTAGAAAATGATTGGTAGAAAAAATAATGTCACAAAAACTAACTTGAATAGTACCAAAAGTGTAATCATTGAACGTGTATAGAATTTTCTCTCTTCTACCAAACATTTTGTCATCAATTTATACAGATGAATCTGCGGGCCTTGAGTGGAATATGAGATACGAGCTAATCAAGGGAATTTGCAGCGGTCTGCGGTTCCTTCACGAGAAATGCCGTATCGTTCATCTTGATCTTAAGCCTGAAAATATACTGATGGACTCTATGATGATGCCGAAAATCGCAGATTTCGGTTTGTCAAGGATCTTTGGTGAGCAGCAAACGCGAATTGTCACCGCTAAACCTGCTGGAACACGGTGACCTATCGCTCATACACCTTAATAGTTTTTATTTTCTTCATGTAGTTTGCATTTCTGTATTTACATTTGCAGTGCTTCTTAATTTTTATTATGTTGCAGTGGATATATGGCACCAGAATACTTACTTCAAGGTGTAGTCTCAAGCAAGGCAGATATCTTCAGTCTGGGTGTTATAGTTATAGAGATTATCACAGGTCGTAGAGACTATCCACTTTTCCAGCAAGACGGTCCCCACAGTACTACATCTCGTCAGCATTTCATAGAGAAAGTAAGATGAACTATTCTAACCTTTGCGTCTATATCATCATTTTAGCTCACCGATGAAAACTTGTAGGTACTTAGAAGTTGGAGAAACAAATTCAAATCCACATCGAAGTATATATCGATGAAGAAATATAGCCAACAAGTAGAACTATGCATCGTCATAGCCCTAGCATGTGTGGACCCTGATATGGAGAAAAGACCTACAGCCAAGGATATAGTCCAAGTGTTCAATGCAGCGGACCAGGTATGGTCAGCATTGTATATGACGTACTAACTTAATTATAATGAAAACTATAATCTGAATTAGCTAATTGACCGTGTGTTGTAACGGGGGCATACATATTCTACTGGTTAAGCACCAATCAATCATGTCAGACATATACGTTACACCCACCATATTCAAGATTTTGGTAAAATTTGATTTGATTTGAGTATGGGTAGGGAAAGACAAAGAAAGTTTTGTTTAGTTAAAGTTTTGGTAAGTTTTGATTTGACTGGGTATGGGCAGGGGAAGATAATGATTTTTTTTAATTTAGTTTAGGTTTTGGTCAGATTTTATTTGATTTGATTGGGTTAATGCAGGGCATGATTTTGCTAAGACTTGGGAGAGTTAATGTAGAACATGGTTTCCAGTAGGATAAGTAAAGGAAAACACTGATTTGGTTCAGATTATTCCAAACAAGGGGGAGGGGGACGAAACCACATTTGGTGATGTACTAACACTAACTTGACTTTAATAGTACAGTTAATTTGCACTAAAACAGTTCTCATATATCGGTATATGCGCATCAAATTACCTTATGTTTCCTATCCTTTCTTTTCTTCATTTTTATAAATTTGCCCTAGAGTTATGAATATCAAATCAGCAAGAACTTACGCATGTGATTCTTAATTTTATTTATTGAAAGTCTCACCAGTCGTGTGTATGCATAGACGGAAGCCCGCGAAGAGTTACCTTTAGAAACGCAGTGCAAGGACAAGTTGCTGGTTCTAGACACTACTATAAGCAAGGAACTGATACCACACAGTAACAGTGGAGACATGTTCGGCAATAAGACAGATGGTAAAGTGGGGGACGTGAAGAAATCACAGGAGGTTTTGTCACCAACGACACTCTTGCGGGAGTTAAACACGGGCACTCAGAATCATATAAACAGGCAGTGAAGGTGTCCAGTAAGCCAGAGCAACCAAATGAGAAAACCAGTGAAGTGAGCTAACTAAAAATAATAACTTGCAAAGATATGTCTATTTCGTTAGAGGTCACCCCAAATGATCTTTGGTTATAACTGAGTGCCAGATAATTAAGAAACATTCTGATTAAGTTGGTTCTTCTAAATATAAAATTTACATTATACTAGCCCTGATGTATGTGGATCCGACTGACTTGCGCTTCTTTTCCTTCTAAAAAATCATGTACCAAATCGTCAAGAATAAACTTTGCCCAGTGAGCCGTCATTTTGTTTGTTGACTAGTCTCATCATTTTTTTTTTTTTTTAGAAAACTAGTCTCATCAGTTGTGTGTGTGTGTGCGTGCGCGCGTGTGTGTAGACGGAAGCCCATGAAGAGTTGCCATCGGATATGCAGTACACGGACAAGTTGCCGGTACGAAACACTATTGCATGCAAAGATCTCACATCCCTGAGTGTCACGCAAGATATGTTCAACAACACGATAGATGGCAAAGTGGTGGATGAGACTACTTGTGAGGGTTTTTCACTAGAGCCTTTATTGGAGTCGAGCACAGACAATCAGAATTATCAAGATGAAGTGAAGGAATCCAGCGAGCCGCAATTAGCTAGTGATACAACACCGGAGGTGAGCTCACTAATTATTTAAAAATACTAACTTGTGAAGGTATTGTACTTGATTTTGGGCACCCTCTGCTATTTGTGCACCTAGCAATTTGCGGTATTCATGGATGTATTCTTGTTTCCCTCAATTCTTAGCATGTTTAGTGTGGTCTACCCACGTGTTTGTGCATGAACAGTGGTTGTGGTGTGTGTCCTCACATATTCATTTTTCTTGTAATAATCATACAAAACAAATCAACTTGTAGTTCAAGCAATTTAAGTACAGTTACTTGTGAGGAAGAGCAATTACCTCAAGAATTTATCATGTATGGATAGTAACTTCATCAGATGTTAACCACACAAGTTCTATTGCAGGTAACTGCAAGCTCCAGCGAACTTCTTGATGTCCACCCACTCGAGCTCAACTTCCCCGTCGAACCCAACAAAGTGATCGCATGTTCACTATATCTTACGAACAACAGAAATAATCAAGTGGTGTTTAGGCTTATGGAGAAGAGATATAACTGGATGTGCTTTCTGAAGTTGCCATTATATGGCATTGTGCCCCCGAGTTCAACTTACACACTTGTTGTCACAACGGATAAAAGGGAAAGCCTGCCAGCAGAAAGAGAGGCTGATTTAATCCTGCAGACTGTTATAAGTGATGCGTATATCACGCCTTATAAAAGAGGATATGATTGGGACAAGTATTTTGAGAAAGCAGTGCACACGGTCCCCTTGAAAGCTATTTATGCTCAGAAGGGGAAGATGTCTTGTGAGGTGAGTTTGTTTCAGTAAGCAGACCATATTCTATCAACTTAGAGATATAAGTGAGGCTTATGGGATCGTCTATTTCAACCATCTTCATCTGCACCTCACTCCACATAACTTATAGTCTAAACTTTACAGTAAAATTTTGCTAAGATCACATATTTTCACTAGGAGAAAGTTAGGATTAATAATGTGCAATTCTATGTGACAGAGATTTACCAAAAATTCATACAACTGAGAATCAGGAAAACTGTAAGCGTTTCAGTTATAGAGGTATTCAAATCCATATTGGCCAAAACAAAAGCGAACTTAGAATATTTGTACAACATTCCAATGAAAAACCCAATAGATATGTGCTCCCTCCGTTCCTTTATGTAAGGTGTATTATTTTGGTGAGGTGACCAAGGCATAAAATTAAGGAGAATTTTGGACGGAAATACCCTTAACTAATTAGGTAGTTAGCAACTAAATAACCAGCAACCTAATAAAAGTCAACTGAATCTTGCTGTACCGGAATAAATCAATAAGTGGGATGGGGGAGAGAGAAATGTTAGTGCATGCAATCAGGGATAGAGACTATTTTTACTACCTTCCTATTGGGGTCTACATACTACTTTTTATGAAAGGCATGTACCGGATAGTGGAAGGGCAAACACGGAAAACTGAGAGGAAAGGATAAATACACCTTACATTGTGGAACTTTTGGAAAAAAACAAATACACCTTATATAAAGGAACGGAGGGAGTATTATATTATTTTCCCAAGCCATATTAAATTTAAAATATCTTAAATACAAACTTTTTACAGAAGTGCATGTAGATCAAGTCTTATGCTTCTTTTCCTTAATGAAAAGATGAAGATTCATGCAATATGAAATCACTAAGAATAAACTTAATTAATTATGAGATTCTTTTTCTGTTGTTGAAAGTCTTTCAATGTGTATGTGTTTGTATATAGGTGGAAGACTGTGAAGAGTTGCCGTTGGATGTGGAGTGCACGGACAAGTTGGTTGTAAATACTTTGAGCAACGATCTTGCACCCCATAGTGTGACTGAAGACATGGTCATCAACAAGACAGACAGTAAATTGGTGGATGAGGCGAAGTCTGATAAGGTTTTGTCACCAAAACGCTTGTGGGAGTCGAGCATAGGCAATGAATGTATCTAGAGAGGGCACAATCAGCACATGACACAACCACTGAGATTGAGGTGAGATCGCTAACTAAGAATACTGTCTTGCGAAGCTATGTCTAATTGATTACCAGCAGCCAGTAGTCCAGTACAAATTAAAATTTGCGCATACTGAATAATTGTGCAAGTAAAATTAACAATATGCCAGCAACTTAAGCAATTCAAATGTCGGAATGGACAACTACATGAGCTCTTTTCCTTTTAAAATTACACAAGTCCTACTATATGTGGATCAGAGCGTGACTTATGCTCTTTTCCTTTTTGTAATTTTATTCCATGTATCAAATCATCACGAAGAAACTTTACGTGGTGAGCCTTCATTTTGTTTGTTGACAAGTCTCATCAGTTATGTACATACATGTGTGTGTTTGTGTGTGTGTAGATGGAATGCCATGAAGAGTTGCCGTCGGATATGCAGTACACAGACAAGTTGCTGGTACTAACCAGTACTGCATCCAAGGATCTAACAATCCCGAGTGTCACGGAAGACTTGTTCAAGGATCTAAACACTACTGCATCCAAGGATCTAAACGGCAAAATGGTGGAGGAGACTTCATTCCAAGTGTCACGGAAGGCTTGTTCAACAACGCCTTTATGTGAATCAAGCACAGTCAGTCAGAATTATCAAGAGGAAGTGAAGGCCTCCAGTGATCCACAACTAGCTATTGACACAACAGCTAAGGTGAGCTCACTATTTAATTAATAGGGAAAATTATAAATTTCGTCTCTGATGTTTAGAAAAAGTCGACATCTAGTCCCTCAATTTTTTTTGGACCACATTTGGTCCCCCAAGTCTCAAAACGGGCAAAACTAGCCCAAAACCAAATTAGAGAGAAAAATCCGCCACGTCTCCCTGATTTTCTTTCTCCTCCAGCTGCGCCATGTACCTATGCCTACTGTTGAGGAAGACTGCTCCCCTACGTGTGCCACGGCTGCCACCATACCCACACCCAACCATCCATTTGTGCCGCCAGCCGCTCGCTGTCTAGCACCCGGCTCCGCCGGCACCATCCTCATGTCACTTCACTCCGTGCCATACCTAGTCCGGTGAGCACCTTGGGGTTGCCCGGATCCATCGAAGGTTGGTATGTTGTCGGACACACCTTTATTGGACCCCACATCGATGTGAGACACCGACGTTGGTAGCGCTCCTTTCACCAGTCTCAGATCAGCCGTGGTGGTGAGCCGACACCAGCATGTCTCAGATTCATCTATGCGGGTGGCCATGCTGGTCGGCACCGACGATTCGAGAGAGGGCCGCGTCACTACCCTCCCTTTGATCCGCAACACTGTCAGCAACGAAGTGGAGAGAGCCATCGCCCATCCCCTCCCCCTCGACGATTCTAACGAGGCCCTAATTGGCGACATGAACTTACTGTGTCGCCCTTACTTCACCCTTGATCTACTGCATCGATGAGAACCCACCGGCATGCATGTGCAGTTCACCTTATGGATGCCTGTCATTGTGCTCAATCGCCTGTGTCTCCTTAAGAAGAATTGTTGTGCCGACGCCGGTGCAGATGTTGAGGTGGCTGAGGGCCTTTATACATTGGTGCTACATTCCCGAGAGTCGTGATGGCGTTGGAGACGTCAAAGATCCACGACGGCTTCGCCGAAAAGGTGGCGGCAGCAGGCGGGAGTGGGCTCATCGTGTCATGGACGACGCAGATGGAGGAGCAAGAAAACCGCTTCCACATGGCCAATTGTCTACTCAAATCTCATTGTGGACGAAACTTACCTGGTTTTGAGACTTGAGGGGACAAATGTCGCTCGAAAATTCATGATGGCCCAGTTGTAGAATTTTGGTAAACAAACGAAAAATATACTTTTATCTAGTTAAAAATACTAACTTGCAAAGGTATTCCACTTGATTCTATACACCCTCTGTTATTTATGCACTCCCTCTGTTCCACAATATAAGGTGTATTAGTTTTTCAAAAGGCAAACTGTGCATGTTTGACCAATTTTTTAGAAAAAAGTATTAAAATCTATAATACCAAATTTGTATAATCTCATATTTTATTTATTTTGTATTGCGGATGTTGATATTTTATTCTACAATCCTGGTCAAACATACATACTTTTGACTTCCACAGAAATGTATGCACTTTATATTTAGGAATGTAGGGAGTATCTAGCAGTTTGTGGTGTTCATAATGAATCCTTGTTTCCCTCAGTTCTAGGCATGTTTAGGGAGTTTGTGCGTGTGTGCGTGTGTGCTGTGTACAAGCATGTCCATGTTCTTATATGATCTAGAAAAACAAATCAACTTGCAGTTCAAGAAAAATCAAGTAAGTTACTTGTACGGAAGAGCAATTACCTCAAGAATTAAACATGCATGAATAGGAAGTTCATCCGATGTTAAGTTGTTAACCACACAAGTTCAATCAAATTGAAAATATTTTAAATACAAACTTAATAAACTATAGCAGTCATAGTGCATGTAGATCAAACTGTCTTATGCATATTTTCTTAATGAAAAGATCAAGATTCATGAAATGTGAAATCAACAAGAATAAATGTAATTAATGGTTATTAAAAAAGTGAAACTCTCTCCATTTGTGTTTGTTTGTATATAGGTGGAAGCCTGTGAAGAGTTGCCATTGGATAGGCAGTGCACAACCAAGTTGGTTGTAAGTACTGCGAGCAAGGATATCGCACCCCATAGTGGTGTGACTGAAGACCTGCTCATCAACAAGACAGATGGTAAATTGGTGGATGAGGTGAAGTCTGATGAGGGTTTGCTGGACCTACCATGGGAACAAGCAGGGGTGGCCACCCCGGGTCTCCGGCGACGGGTCAGGGTATGTCCCTTGCCTGGCAACCAGAAGGTGCAGCAGCATCAAGCACCATCGTCACCGATCGCCCCGGTGCTTTTGCGTGAATCGAGCATAGGCAATGAAAATTATCCAAAGGGGGCAAAGGATTCTAGTGAGACACAATCAGCACATGACACAACGACTGAGACTGAGGTGAGATCGCTATTAAGACTTGTGTGTTCTGATCTGAATAACGTTGCAAGTAACAGTAACAATATGGCAGAAAATTAAGCAAGTCAAATGTCGGAATGGGCAACTACATGATCTCTTTTTTTACAGGCAATCCCAGGCTCCAGCACCATTCTTGACGTCTGCCCACGTGAGCTTCACTTTCACTTCGAACCCAACAAGTTGATCCCATGCTCACTCGAACTAACAAACAACACAGATGAAAATTTGATATTTGTGCTCAAGGAGAAGGACGATAACCAGTCATCCTTCTTATGTCTGCCATTGTATGGAATTGTTGCCCCGAGGTCCACTTACACTCTCATCGTGACAATCAATAAATACAAAAACCTACCAGAAGAAACAACCATAGATTTAATCCTGCAGAGCAGTACAATTGGCTATGATTCATTATGTAGTGATGCGAAATACATTTGCAAAGAACGTTTTAAGGAAGCCAAAGAGTTGGGGAATGCGGTGCATAAGGTGGCTTTGAAAGCTGTTTGTGCCTCGCAAGGAGAGACGACATTCAAGGTCAGTTTTTTTCAACTAAATACTTATTTTCCGCTCAATGGAGATAAGTGAAGTATTGGTTACTAGGGGTGTTCAACCTTGTTTGGCTGAAACCGTGCATACCATGTGATGTAATGCACTAGAAAGGTTGTACTTTCTGCTGCTGTGAGTTTATGACTTAACGCCTCATCTGTGCCGTTAGTCGCCAGACTACCAAAAGCTGATCGGTATTTAGGACGCTATAGAACATGATCTCTTGCATTCTGTTTTACCTAGCTACTGAAGAGGAATGTTTCAGCAGTATGTATGGAACATGTATAGCATGGATACGTGAAGGATTGGTTATGATTATATGGCTAATTACCGAGCCATGAGTCCATGAAAAAAAATTGGTCTGGGAAGTTTGGAATAAAAAAATATAGTGCCTTGAAATATTGATGTCTTTTTGAACAAATCTTTTACAACAAAAACAATAGAACATAACCAATTCTTGCTGTACCAGTCAGTCCAGAAGTGACTCATACTATTGATGAGTTGAACTGTACTGATGCTTCCTTTTGTTTCTTTTCTTTTGCATTTGATGATGCAGCAGGCAACCCCCCCTCTCATAAAGGTAGGTCGGGTTTTGGTCTTTTTTACTTTCTTCTCATCCCTAGATCCATCTTGGAGGTGGTTCCTCTTGTGTTGACAAGAACTTCATTTGGTCAGATCATATCGGTGGAGGATACAGATTTGATCCATTCCATGGATGCAAATCAGACAGAGCCATTGTGAGTGCATATCATAATATGACCATTTGAATGTTTAAACCTCTTTTTTGAAGTTAGTGCATTAAATGCGTTCTCATCTTCTGGTCATACAGAATTGTAACAGGTTCATTTGGGTATGTTCACATGAAGAACTATGGCCTACAGGTATGTTATTGTATTATTTGAGCAGTTAGTAATTTCTTCTAAAGATATAACAGAAGAGTGTTTTTTTGCCTCCTGGCATCTCCATCGAAAAGATACGCGGAGCAGTTAGTACTTAGTACATATGAACATCTGTTGATTGTCAAATACCATTTTTTTCTCGAATATGCAGGAGGGCGATTGCCAAACACCATAAAATGATTAAATTTAGTGATGGTCAACAGAAGCCGTAACATTTTTCCTTATTTTGCGGGGAAAGCAATAACACAACATGACATATTATTAAAGTTCTCACCAAAAGCCAGAAGAACCATCACACAC
>CBMN011745870.1:0-24876 GCA_000582825.1 Hordeum pubiflorum | reverse complement strand
AAGTTGTGTAGTAGACATCACCTAGCAGTGTTTCTCGTCTAATTAGGAGTCTAATTCACTTAGACCAATTAGGCCAAGATTAGAGCCTGACTAATTAGGAACCTAAACACTTAGACCAATTAGACCGGGAGCACGTGGAGTTATGCGTGAGAGAGGTCTCTTTGATTTGATTTCCTTCAAGGGGAAGCCCTCACCACATATGAGGATGATAGGGGTGCGCTAAGGGAGGGTGAATCCTTCTCTCCTACCACTTTGTGGAAGAGGGAAGGATTCCTTCCCCTTCCAATTTTTCCTAGGGCCTGCCATAGCCCATGCCGCCCCATGTGGCACCCCATGGGCCCACTAGGGGTCATCATCTCATGATGGTCCTACAAACTTTCTTCCATAAATAAAATCCTGGATTTTTGGAATGTCTTTGGAACCCATTTTGATGACCCCAAAAACTTTGCATATATAGATCCGGATTGTCCAAAATCATGTTATACCTTTCTGGAATTCCCAGAACCATTCTGAAACCATATGAAACACTTTCAAAACCATCTGAAACTCTTTAAGTGATTTTTAAACTATTTTCGCATTTCTCCAGTAATCAGGACTATAACCCGTTAAGTGTGTGACCCTACAGGTTCGGAAACAAGCGGACATGACCCAGAACCCCTTCCTGTCAATAGTTAATAGCGGGATTTGGACACCCTTATTAACTCCCGCATATTCATGAAGTTCTTGAGTGAACCTTTATTTACGAATACCATTCCCTTTGCTTCGTGATACGTTTCCAAAACCCAAGGAGATACTATCGATATCCCCATGATCAACTCCTTGATCACTATATCGGTTATCTTCGTTACCGGTTTCGTTCTCTTTACTCGTGTTAGTGTTCCGGTGTCCCGTGATCATAATCACAAGTGTCTAGCGAGACAATAATGACACCGTAACGTCGAGTGGGCCCGGAGAGTATCTCTCTATCGTGAGAGGAGCAAATCCCAGTCTTGAACTATTGCTATTGAGACATATGTTTTCGGAATACGTGCAAGTCATATGTATTCACATCCATTTACGGAGTGACATGTGGTAAACCCCAAAGTATCCATCCGGCATGTTGGTATGCAATATTCTCATGGTCCAAGGAACAATGCAAACATGAACAAGTTATATGAAGTACCGATAACATAACAACGATAACATCTCTCAGTAATTCATAAGTTGGGTCAATCCAACTACGTTGTTCTCACAACAATGGTGGCCTCATATGTTGATAGTATCCTTGTTATACTTAACAATGCTCATGACCAGGAAAACAAGATGATCTAGTAATATACGAGCTAGACTTAGAGGCTAGACTAGGGATCACTTGGTGTTTATATTTCCACAATGTATTTGGGTTTTCCTATGAATCTCATATTCAAGAACCAATGCAACTGTAGCATAGAAACATAAACCTAATAATGAACATGGAAATATAATAATACATATATGATTGCCTCAATGGCATATTTCGAACATCACACACTATTCAGTTAAAAAAGTTATCCCTCGTAAGTCATGTCCATGCATCCACGGTACCACATCTTCCTACATCCACTGGATCTTCAGATTTGACGGAAATGTGACTGCATGATTCCTGCACAACCCCGTCGGCGCTACCCCGCCACCCACGCCAAGGAAACATCTCGGAATGAAGCCCGTGAGGCGGACCGTTGCGCCATCAACAAAGGACGGTGACAAGGTCGCGTTGGACGTGAAGACGACCGGTTGCCCTTAGCTTGCCCCAGCCAACGACAAGTGGTGACGAAGCTGACGGTAACCAGGAAGGCCCTCGTCGAGGAAACAACAAATAAAAGAAAGAAGGTGTCCATGTTGGTGCCTTACCCTCGTCCGATGCCTCGTAGCCCTTCTCCAGCCACCCCATCACCTCCTCGTGCAACACATTCGGTCGTCACAGTCGCGACGGGGGTCCATGGCCACCAAATGTTCTACAAAATGCCCAAAATTTAAAATACATTGTGCTTTTCTTTTTTGAGGAGGATATTGGTGATGGCTTGCGGCAATGATCTTATGAAGTGCTTGTTGTTGTTGATTATAGTGTGGAGCATGACGTTTCAACTTTCATGTCTCAGTGGGATGGATCACACATACTCTGCCTCGACAATCTAGATTATAATGGTGTGATGTATAAGCAAGAACAAGATGGCTTACATGATTAAATTGTTGATCATTTTCCTCCATAATTAACTCCAACTTTTTAAACACCGCACAGTGGGCGTGCTAAGCAAAATGATGTGTACATCCACTGAAAAACAATAAACTACTCCTTCTGTCCAGATGCACAGGATGTCTAATGAAAATAAGGTATTTCATATATATAGGTCGTCATGCATGGAAGGAGCCCCTCAATTCCCGTGATCATTGATTTTCCATCTGCACATTGCTATTTCTATTTGTTCGCGCATCAAATAGGATTTGCATGCTTCTCTTTAGGACCGGGGAAACTAACATACTTGTTGGATCCTCTCTATTTTCCAGGCGGGCCCAATAGAAGTTATTATTGCTATTAATGTGTGATTTAATATCATCCGTCTAATGTCCACACACTTAGGTTGCGATGCGACTCCTTAGACACCCTATGCATTTGGCAACTCATTGCGAAATCCCCGCTCGGCTTGCCGACGTTGGCAGCGGCGGCACTCGCAGGTCCCGTTTCCATTCTTGGAGGCGTTGGCACGACCTTCATCCATGCCCCTCTTTGAGCACCGAGGGAAACCCTAGGTAAGGTTCTTCGGATCAGATGGCGGGAGCGTCATGACGTCGTGCCCCTTCTTGAATGCTTTATATTGCTCGCTCGTGGCGTCCCCGGTGTTGGATTCGGAGATGTTAGGCGTTGTGATGGTTCGGCATGCCGCTCTAGTTATAATCTTGGTGGGTTTAGTTGTGTTATCTCCTCTGTTCGGGCCAAGCAACCATTGTCTCTTCTCCTTGGGTGCCATGCACACGCCTTCTTGCGTTCATTCCATGTGTTGAACAATCAATGCAAAGATACGATAGTTCTGTGTAATCGCATAAAAAATAGTGACTATAATAATCCAAACAATGAGAACCTATCAAAGGGGGCTACTACGAGTCGAGTGGCGGATCTTTTTAAAAGATCAGCCGGTTTGCGAGCCGTCGGATCTAACGCAATCTAGTGGCCAAGCATTGTCCTCACTTTTACAACGGAAGTCGTGTTGCAAGATCCTTTTGCAACACAGGTCGTGTTGCAGAACATTTGTAGCAAAGGTTGTGTTGCAGAATACTTTCTGGAACAGATCTCTTGTTGTAGATTTTTTTTTTGCAACAAAGCTCATGTTGCAGAATTTTTTGCAACGAAGGTGTTATTGTGGAAGGAACTTTTGCAACACGAAGGATATTGCAGAAAAAATTGCAACAAAGATGATGTTACAGAATCGTTGTCGTAGTTACCGATAGCACCGTTGCCGCTTGCGCGGCTAGTGATGGCCAAGTACGGCATGGAGGAGGTATCGCATGCGACTGCGGTTCCCTGAACCACCCCGACGGCAGAGGGAAGTGAGGTCGGGCACGAGTGGGGCTCAGAGGGAGGTGGAGCTCGAAGGGTGTGGAGAGGTAGATGAGCAAGCGGATGGTGGTCGAGCTGCCGAAGGAAGCACAAAATAGGCCGGCCATGGCACGCGAGGGAGAGAGGAGGGCCAGCGACGGAGGATCTCACCGATAGTGGTAGGGTTGCCAAACATGTGGTGTTGTCCCTGACTAGCTGTAGCAGAGGCGGGGCGAGAGAAGAAGATAAGGATGGGAGGTGCGAAGTGGAGACGCATGGGCCCATGTCCAAATGGCGAGCGGAACATGCGATTGACGCGAGCCTGGTTTTTAGTCGACTGATTAGAATCATTTCCCCTTATCAAATTTGTAGTCATGCATTTGCTTTGATCATGCCAAATATTTGGTTGGACAAGTTGAGGCTCAAACAAAAGAACTTCCTCATACGACGCATTAAGCGTCAAAATGTCGGATCTTCATATAGAGCTAGCAAAGCTAGCGATCAGTTGGGTCGGCATGTTTAAATTTGTCTGGGATTTGGTTTTGGGAGACTTCTAGAAGGTTCCAACCCCAAATTTTACGCGTTTTGGGAACCTTCTAGAAGATTCCTGAACCGGGGTTTTCTATTTTATTTTGTTTATTTCGTTTTTCCCTTTTTTTCTCTTTCTTAGCTCTTTTTGTTTTTTTTTGTTTTTTTTTTAAATTGATTTTCTTATTTTTCTTTTTCAAGTTTATTTTTCTAGTATAAAATGTTCGAAAATGCCAAATATGGTTCAGAATTTCAGGAACAATTAGTTTTTTTCAAAATTTGTTCATATATTCAAAGAATGTTAGTTGTTTCCAAATGTTTTTAGGAATTTAAGAAAATGTTCCCTTTTTAAATTTAATTTTTAATTCAAAACATTTTCTTAGTTTCAAAAAAATGTTCTAAATTACTCAAAGTGTTCGGAATTTCAAATAATATGATTTTTTTAATGTTCTTGCTTTCAAACAATGTTCAGGAATTTTAAAATTCATTTTTTTGGAATTTTGAAAAATGTTCCATTTTTTAAAAAAAAATTAGAAATTAAAAAACATTTGTGTTTCAAAAGTTGTTTGATTTTTTAAAAAAATCGTAATTTCACAAATTATGCAAAATTTATAAATTTTGTTTGCTTTTAAAAAGTAACTTTGAAATTTCAAATTTATGAATTTTGTTTGCTCTTAAAAATTCTTTTGGTTTAATAAGGATTATTTTTTCTTTTATAAAATAGTTCAACTTGGCACAGCGATAAAGCTGTTACTTTCTGACCATGAGGTCACGGGTTCGAGTCATGTAAACAACCTCTTGCAGAAATATAGAGAAGGACTACATACAAAAGACACGAAGTGGTCAGGCCCTTCCTTGACTCTACGCAAGCGGGAGCTTTGTCCACCGGGCTGCTCTTTTTATAAAATTGTTTAAAATTTTCCACTAAATGTTCGGAAACATACTATAAATATCGGACCTACCGTGTCGTCTTAACGCCATTTTTAATTTTCAATCCACACGTTAGGTCAGCTACTAGCAATGTTGCTTTCGTAGCGCTTGGTCATGCGATCGATTGCTAGCATGGGTGCATCGCTTTTTAGTTAAGTTTTGTTTTTTGAGATGATTTTTTGCGTAAATTGTGTGATCGATCACTGCTTCATTCGTGAGAGATTGTTGGATTGATACTAACAGACTGGCAGCCGGCGCACTTGACACTCCGCACGGAGCAATGCTAGAGCTACGGGCGGTTTTTACGTAATTTATTATGTGCTAACATTGATTAAACATGTTGGTTTAGAATTAGTGACTGGGCCCACACCCGTTGAATTCAGGGGGAAGAAGATAATTTATGGAAGGCTTCGTATAAACATACGTAACTCTTAGTAGGTGTTAGTAGGTGTAGGACTTCGGCTCCACGTGTGCGCCAGCCTGTTTGACGTAACAAGCGCGCCAGAGTTATATCTTGCCCATACCGATTCCTAATAGAAATCGCCTATGGGCGGCGTCGACGGTCCGGCCCAGTAGCAAGATTCCTTCACAGCACATTGTACGTTCCTGTAGATATGATTTCGTTGTTTTTTTACTTCTTTTATTTTTCCTTCGGTTTTATTTTTTGTTTCAACGGTTATCATTGGTTTGCCTTCATTTCATCATTTTTCTCTGGTTTTTTTCGTTTTTACATTGGTGTTTTGGGATTTTTTTCGTCGTAGATTTGTGTAGGTCTAGTTTTCTTTTTCTTTTTTGGTTTCCTTTTCTTTTTTTCTTTGGTTTTATTTGTTTTTTCACCGGTTTTTCTTTATTTTAGTTTCTTCTCATTTGCTATTTTATCTTGTTCATTGGTTATTTTTATGTTTCATTCTTTCTTTCTTACACATTACTTTAATTTCGTTCTTTCTTGTTTTTCCATTTTTCTTAGGGTTTTTTCCTTTGCTTTTTGTTTCTTTGTCATTTTTTGTCACATATGTCTTCTCTATTTTAGTACACAATTTAAAATTTTAGCGAACAGGCAAAACATTTTTATGATACACTTTACGCATTTTTCAAATGTGTGATGTACATTTTCTTCAAGCACATGTTTCGATACAAAGTAAAAAAAATCCCAAATACAAGTTGTACATTTTTCTAATGGAAATAAACATTTTTTAACCTATGGAAAATTTTTATTACATTGTATTAAAAGAAGTAAACATCACAAATATGGTTTTCAGTCACCGGATTGTTTTTATAAATATCATGTATATTTTTTTAATATGGATCACAGAGAGTACAAAACATTTTTATACAGTACAGATGTTTTTTTTATGTTGTATACATTTCTTTTTACAATTTCAGAAAGCATTTTGGAAAGTCATGATCTTTTCTTAAATGATACATACAGTTTTTATGAAGATATGAAATATATTTTTCTGAATTATGTGAAAGCTTTTTATGTTTTCTATAAAAAAAACTAAAAGGGCACATGCATTTTTTTCATGTACAAACATTTTTCCTACACATGATTAACATTTTTAGTTACACCTTTAACATTTTCAATGCATGATTAACCTTTTTAAAATTCTTATGTAATTTTTTTTATTAAATGTATTTAAAATAATATGGAATATAAACAAAATAAAAAGGGAAAATAAAATAAAAATGTGAAGAAAAAACCAGAAAATATGCATGATATCAGCATGATCCAGCAGCTGGTTACTGGGCGTGGGCGGGCCTAGTTCCCGCCCCATGCAGCGAGCCGTTTGTAGGCGTCGCAGCGCGCGGCACATAACGGCGCCCCACAGGCGTCATACAGGAGATCCGTGGCTGAAACTAGGACAAGCCTCCTCTAAGATGTTTGTTCATCATTGTTTAAATAGGCATTACACGGGACTTCTCTCGTAGTGGACACTGGACACAAACAAAAGCAATAACTCACACTATCACACGACCGTTACCAAAAGGTTAATACACTACTATAAAATAAAATAATGCCAAAAAGGCCAAAATTCTCGTTAAAAATATGTTTAAACTCTTCTAAACCAAAGGTTATAAAATAAATATATATATATATAAAACAACAACAACGATAAAAGATGCACCATCGATCATGCCAAAAAATGTTAGATCATTTTTCTCTTGGAATTTTATTTAGATTATTTTTTTGAAAAGGAGGATGACTACCGGTCTCTTCATCTGGGCGATGCATACATCCATTTTAATAATTATTCATAAAGACCTTACAAAGTAATACAACAATAAGTCTGAAACCGTCGTCTTGACAACATCTGTCGCTACTCATATCCACTTGATGAAGGGTGCGAATTGTCTAAAGCCGGAGGCCCCAACTAAGCTGAATTGTCTGGTCTGGGTCACACATCAGTCCGGCGCACTCTCAGCGTGCACCTCATGCGCACACTGCCGAGGCCGTCACCACCGTCTTCCATCTATCCATCTTCAGAGCAGATACTGACGCATCCACCTTGCCAGGCCTGCCGTCAACACCACCACGGCGCCACACGAAGCTACCTCGCTACACGCGTCCATCATCACACATCCGTCACCGAGACCCTGTTGCGCCACACCGCCGAGACTCCACATTGTCGATGTGTCACCTGAAATGTCGTTCCACCGCAGAAGTCATCCACTGGTCCCTCGAGCCAATGCACACCTCCAAGAATGATGCCCCCCAAGGGGGGAACGACACAAGAACGCCATCGTCATCCGATCGACTGATCTAGGGTTTCCCCCAGAGGTAGCAGATTGAAGTGTGGAGCTTCTCCACGGCGATGCCTTCAGGAAGGGAACGACACAGAAGAGCGCTGCCATCGCGTGCCTTGGCAACTAGCCGAGAGCAATTTTTCACCCGGATCTGCTCGATGAACCTCCATCTAGCAGTGTGTGCACGAGCTGCCACCAATCTCTGCCACCGCGCAGCACGCGGGCCACACCGACCAGATCATCTCTGACCGGAGTCCATACCATGCTGCTGCCGACCTGTCCACCAGGCCCTCCACATCGCCGCCGCCGATCCGAAGCCAGATGGTGCGCCGCTGCCGACCACAACCACCGCCACCACCCGAACAGGGCCGACCGCCGTGCCCGCATCCCACGTCGTTGCCCATGTCCGGGCCACCTGCCACGCCTGCAGCCGCCGCCGCCTACCGCAGCCATCGCCGTCGTGTCGCCAAGACCGATCGTCTGCGCCTCCTCGCGTCTAGGGGCCCCAGACCACCCCTAAGACGTGGGAGAGAGGGAGTCCCTCACCATCGCTGTCGGCCCCTTGGCTTATCCCGGCAGCATCCTCCGGCGGCGGCGGAGGGAGGGAAGGACGGAGTTTGTGCCCCCAGCGGCTAGGGTTTGGGTGCCGTCCGTGTCGCCCTACCGAGGACGACCTGGGGGCCGAGTCGCCCAAGTTGCGTTCTTGTATTCCTTTAGTTAGATTAAAATTGGATCTTCTATAACGCAAGAGAAAGTGTGGGTGGCCGGTTGAACTGGATTCGATGGTGTTCACAATCAAACTGAATCTCAATTTATATATCGGCTTTAAACCTTAAATTTTAGACGCACAATGTCTCAACATTTTCAGTTCCCTTCTGATTTTCTATATCTGATCCCTAGGCGGCACATGGAGGCACCGGAAATTAAAATGAGAAATCAGCACTGGCAGTTGCCGGGTGCAAGTAAGTAGGATGCCAGCATGCAATCTTTCCTCGCCGAACGAGCAGTCCCAGTTCGGGAAGCTGCCGGGCGCGCTTTCCTCCGCTGGATCGTCGGGTACGCCGGTCGACGTACCCACCAGCTAAGCCGCACAGTGCAATCAATGAAGCATGCATGGATGTGGCCATGGCTCCTCGCGTACGTGATGGCTTTGCATGAGAAAGAATGTGGTGAGGACCGACGCCCAAAGCCCCGAATCCAGCCGGGTCTTCTCCATCCAGCTGCTCGTTGCCTCTTGCGTGCCCGCAGCACTGTTAGGCCAAGAAAGACGGATCCATCGGGCCTGCCTCTGCCCCTGCGACGTTTTCGGTGGCGGCTTTTGGTGCTCAGATCGGCGCGGATCGTGTGCCCTGCTTGCCTGCCCTCGTGATCACCACCGATAGTATGCGCGGTTGGCCGCCCGCCTGCGTTGCGCCGAACAAACACGACCACGATTGAATTAACCATGGATGATGATCCTGGTTTCCTTGAAACACCAGTGGGTTCCCTCTTAGTCGTGTGGGCGGCTCGGGTGTTCGTTTTGCCATTGGCAGTGATGACGTTCCGATCCGTACCTGGGGAGCTGAACTCATCACGTTTGTCTTGACCTCGTGGTGGCACGGGGAGCTGCCAAGCGAAAACTCCGCGCTTTGTTCTCGATGACGGCGATGCCGGCGGGTGCCGTTTTCTTTCTGAAGACGTCGTCGAGGTGCTCCTTTCCGTGCCAGGATTCTAGACTCGGCAGCGGTGACGCTTAGCGTCGTTCTCCCTCCTGAGTGTGTTGTTGCGGAACTTAGGCGTATTAGGGTGTAGCTTGGCATTCTACTCAGTTCTTCTTATGCTTTCTTCCAGTAGCGTAGCTCCTACATGATTTGGTTATCTTGGGATCACCATTGTATGAGGACTACCTCACCATCTTGTATCGTTCGGTCGTGTACTTTGTTGGTGATTTATGTTGGCGAGGCACCTTCTGTGAATTTTGAAATCAATGGTCGGCAATACAACCATGGGATACTATCATGTTGATGGAATATATCCGGCATGGACCAAAAGTTGCTCCCATTCAACTTCCCCTAAATTTTATGGGAAGCCAAATAATTGGTTTTACGCGAAGATTTTTAGGGGAGCTGTTGGAGTTGCTCTAATCGGCCCACATTTGCATTGCAATATGATATTTAAGAGTTTTTCCATCGTTTGACTTATCATGATGATGTTGGTTGACATCTTATCCCTCGGGAACATCAATGTATGTTGCTGGTCGAACTACCGGTGGTTGGTGATCCAACCATGACTCATCAGCATTTTGAGCTCTAATGATGTTATGGAATACAACACATGTCCCTAGAATCTTGATTTGTGTATCTATAAGATAGTGATTTCCCACTTTCAAGATAGAGAACCAATTTTTAGAACACCGATGGCCCTTTCAATATGGTTCCCGAGATTGCATGGTGATGGTTGAACGACTCCCTATGGTCAACATAGCCCGTATGAGATGAGCGACACCTCCTAAATTTATCGAGGTGATATCGAACTCCTCAACATGGGGCGAGAAAGGAAGGCATGTTTATAGATCCATCATCTACAAGATCAAATTTTCAAGCTGGCACATGAAACCCGTTGCTAATAACAGACCGAAGAACTCATGTGTATGATGCGAACTCTTCCCACCCACAAGAAATATATGTGAAATTCATATCAAAAATCAGATGCAACCATGACGCTCTGTGAGAGGGTTCCTTTCCTATTCCTGAATGGTGGATCCTTATCTTCAACAATAGTGATGGGGTATGTGTTCCATCTATAGCACCAATGCAATTTTGCACACGGACAAAAGAAACAACAAACTTGGTAGGTTTAGAAATATGTCTAGAGAAGTTTTGGAAATTTTCATCTATGTGGAGATGTGTGGGTAGTTGTTCACCCGAAATTAAGGCCAATAGCGAGCATAGGACATGATCTTTGAGTGGGCTGCAGCGAACTTGGAATCTTAATAGATCTTTAGGCTATAGCTGGAATTAAGTGAAAAGCTTGTTTATTTTCCTGTTAACTGTTTCAGCGCTGTGTTAGAAGTATTTTCGTATATATTGATTACTAGCATTGTGCGAAATCATGTATGTAAAGATTCCCAACTGCTCCTCAATGGACACAATCGACGCGCCTCCAATAGGTGCTCTCGTTTAAGATACTATGAGATAGACCTAAAAATCTCATGTTCCATTTGAAACTTAATCCTAGACCAACTCGCATGCCCTTCTAATATTTCCTTAACCGTTACAGCACCTTATAAAGATGATGTGTGTACTAGATGATTTTCCTCCTAAAGGCAAGAATATGAATTGGGAACCAAAAGGAAGAATAGTTCATCATGATCTTCTTGCTCTTGCAAGATAATCTTACTTATTTTATCCCTCGTAAGATCCATCACTACTATATCCAGTAAGAAACAAAATGAATACAAGGCAATAGAAACAACTAAAGCACAAAGAGTTTCTAACCGCATGGTTTGGTACACTTATTTATGTACAACTATGGTGGGACTCGAACCACACAACAATCAGGTAATTTATCTGAAACCTTTGTTCGATGAATATACAAACTACCATCTTAAACAGAAGAGTCATCTTAAGGAACATGACTCTAGTCAAGGACAACACAAAGTTTAATGGGGGCTCTAATCAGGTTGAAATCACTCTCAAACCATATATAATTGCAACTAGGATGAACCAACAACAACACATTCGACATCACGCAAACCATGGCTCAAACACAGAGAGCCAATAGCTCAAACACATATACAATTGGAGCTAGTAAGAACGAACAACTAGTAAGAACCAACACATCATGACAATGTTCCATACCTTTCTTGCTTCGGGTAAAATCTTTTCAATGGCTGGCAAATAACCGAAAGGCACCCAACCAATCGCAAGTCTCCTGCCAGCAGAAACATAATAAATGATGAACAAATTGTATACAAAAACTAAAGGAAAATGATGAATATCAAAGAAAGAATATAAGTAATCACATGCACTGAGGTTTTCCTATATGGGACACTAAAAGAGTAGATATATTTATAAATTCCAAATAACACAACTATTAATTTGTTCCAAGCATCTCACAAACTGCAATATTACTAGAAATTTCCTTCTTATATTGAAGAAATCTCGTAGTACAATTCATGTTGATTTGTTTAATAAGAAGAATTAAAGAACCCACAGCTAGCCTCCTGATAATAAAAATAGCACTAAACCTACCTAGTGGACGACATAGCTTGACTGCCAAAACCGGAAAACATGAGAAGACATTCCGGATATGCTACATGTTACCATGTATAGTGGAACCATGTATCACAACCACATCAACTGTGGGTCACTGGAGTTACATTTCCTCAATATTTTATGTCATAAGGAGAATAACAACAGAGCACATAAGAAATGTTATAATCAAGCGGATGAACTTCCTGAAGGCATAGGTCACCTCAAAAATTCACATTGTTAGTGTAGCGAATGCATAACCTATGCACCAAAAACAAACCTTGATCGCGGTCTCTTAACTGACAACAACAATACAGATCATGGTAAAGGCTAAAACACCAGCAACCAAACATTGTTCAAAGATCTACGAAGATGTTTATTCTCACTGGCAATTGATGTTGGTGGGAGTATTATGAGAGGAGGAAGCGGTGCTGACGTTCCTGGATCTGTACCAGCAAGTTCAAGCTCATCAGTGCAGGACAGTGAAGGCATCAAGTGAAGAAAAATATATGAGGTTGAAGAGTGGAGAGGAGGAGAGGGCTAATCTAGTGGAGGAGGTAGAAGTCGCGGTCGCCAGAGAGGGCCGGAGCTTCGAGGCGGGAGGGTTATTCAAGGAAGGAGGAGGGTGATGGACACGGCCCGTCCCCGTTGCAGAAGGGACGGGGCATGGATCCTGAACACCGAAGGGAGGAGTCAGGGGCGTTGCTTCGGTCGCCGGCGGAGGAGGCAGGGTGCTGGATCTTGGTCGACGGTGCCTGTCAGTGTGGCTTTTGTCCCCGTGGAAACAATGTGGGTCAGAGCAGAGTTACCCCCGAACCGATCCAACCAAATGTCTCGGTCGGTCTCCCTGGGCCAACCCAGCCCGTGGTTCTTCGACACGAGGAAATAGCGGGGATCCCCCCCGGGATCCTCCCTTGCAACCAAACAAAGCCCAAAAGAGCAATAAAGCCTTGGGATATGCAATAACCACACATAGCAAGGGCTATAATTGCAAGTTATCCATGAACAGGGGCATGATTGAGAATCGGAGAAGGAAAATGGCCTTCGGTGGTTCCTATAACGAAGGGGCACAATGGTAATCCTGTTCCCACAACACTACAATGGAATCGATCGATGATCCGCAGCCTCTCCCTGCCCGCCCCCGTGTTTTATAGCTGCACGGAATCGCGCTCCACCGCCGGTCGGACACCTTGCGCCGCCGCCGCCTGAGTGCGATCCATGGACGCCGAGGCCGGCGCCGCCGCCGCCCAGCAGCTTCCGGTACGCGCCCCCGCGGCTCCCTCCCTCTCATCTCCCCCGCTCTCAACATTTCTCTCCGCATTGCTCGTTGCCGCTGATTGGACCCGACGCGAACCGGGACGAGCCCTAAATCAGGGCGTGCTCCCGGTTTCTCCTGCGCCTGGAATGGTTCCGATGTGGAGGTCTGGCGGGGGATCAGGGATTCCGCGGCTCCGACGGGAGATCTTATATCTTCGTTCGTTCGTTCATTCATCCATCCATTTCGATTTAATTTTTCCCCGGGGTTCGATTGGAATGGGTTCGCTGCAGCTAGTGTTTTGTCCTTTGTTTTAATCTTTCTCGACTAGATTTGGGTTTGGCATTTTGCTTTTGCTGTGAATGAATGGTATGAGTTGGTGTTCACCACCTTTTGCAGAAGCAAATTATTTTGGGTAAGATTTGATTCTACAAGTGGGGAATTGCATTTCTGTGACGAAACAAATGCCTCTGTGGGTTAACAATCACTTTGTAATAATAGTGAGGGTCTGATTGCCATCATTAATATAAAAAGAATGATTCAAAATACAGAATACAGAGAAGTGTCAGTTTCCATATCTTCAGGCGGGACATTTTAATTCTTTTCAAGTCCCAGATGATAGAATAAGAGTTATAATCTTGCATATTGTAGTTATCAAGGATGCCTCGTGCGAATCTATACTCGGCCAGAAAATGATTTTCTAACTGTTCTGTCATGCATTTTTCAGTGGAGGCAGCACTACAGGAATCTACTGCTGCTAGCATACCAGAGCTTCGGTGTTGTTTATGGGGACCTAAGCACATCACCTCTGTATGTCTATAAAAGTACATTCTCAGGAAGGCTCCAGCAGTACCAAGATGAACAGACAGTATATGGTGTACTTTCCCTGATATTTTGGACCTTCACACTTGTTCCTTTGCTCAAGTATGTCATTATTGTATTGAGCGCTGATGACAATGGCGAAGGTACACCATAATTCCTTTGTAAGAAGTTGTTTCTCTTTTATACCTGTCATCATCAAGTTCATATTGTTGTAGTTGGTTGGAGATCATAATATATGAAAAAAAAATAAGCAGCTGCTGACACTTTTGTAGGTGGACCATTTGCTCTGTATTCGCTCCTCTGCAGGCATGCAAAGCTTAGCTTGCTTCCGAATCAACAAGCAGCTGATGAGGAGTTATCTACATACTACAGAGATGGGTTCGCAGCTCAGCATGGATCTTCACCCTGGCTAAGAAGGTTCCTAGAGAAGCACAAAACTGTCAAAACTGGACTTCTTGTTGTAGTTCTCTGTGCTGCTAGCATGGTGATCGGTGATGGTGTCCTTACTCCAGCAATCTCAGGTGGATACTACCATCATCAGTTGGTTACTTCGTGTTAATGCACAATTCTGGTTATTAACCTCTCTGTATGCTTATCGTGTTTTTTTCTGCTCCTTTCCTTGCAGTCCTATCATCTATGTCTGGGCTGCAAGTTCGAGCTACTGGTTTACAGGAACGTAAGTACAACTCATCTCTTTGAAATGTGAACTCGTAAGGCACAGTATTTAAACACATGTGCTTGTGTGGAGTATTATGAGACATGATACGTGCACTTCCTTTGGTTATATTTCTGTATTACTACACATTTTGTCATTTGGTTGCACTTGATGTGCTACCCATAGCACATCATTTCTATAGAACGATGTACTGTATGGTGGAAAATTTAAGGTCTACTGTATCGCATATGTGCTGTGAGCATGTGGCTGTCTCTTGAAATACTACATTGTACATATATCTTTAGTTTTTCAAATACAAGTCTGTGTATTTCAAAAACATTTTGTATAATATATCTGGACTTCTGATTCTGTTATTGTATAGCCAGATTATACATCCTTATTTTCCAAACACTTTGTTGGAACTTTGGGCTTATTATATTTTAGGCTTGACTGCTGTAAGCGTAATTTATTTCTATACAGGTTCTGTGGTGCTACTTTCATGCATTGTATTGGTTGGTTTATTTTCCTTGCAACACCGAGGTACTCAGAAGGTAGCATTCATGTTCGCACCAATTGTCATCATCTGGCTCCTTTCCATTGGTGGAATTGGATTGTACAACATAGTCCATTGGAACCCAAAGATATACCAAGCAATCTCTCCATATTACATCGTTACATTCTTTAGGACAACCGGTACAGATGGCTGGATTGCTCTAGGAGGAATACTACTTTCTATGACAGGTTAGTAACTGTCAACATATACAGGGGGTAAAATTGTGCTTTGCTTGTACCTTTGTAGTAAAAAAAAGTAACAATTTATGTTTTCTTTCCCCTTATAGGCAGTGAAGCTATGTTTGCTGACCTCGGTCATTTTACAAGTGCATCTGTCAGGGTAAGTTGAGCTAGTGATGATCTCCTATCTGTTAATTTCTGCAGTGAAAACTTCCCACTGGCTGTATAGATCCTTTTATGTTATAATTATATTTGGGTGTGGTTCTGTGTGACAAAGCAGCCATGAAGAAATAACTTTGGGAAAATATTTTTGCCAAATGCTTTAAGCTTAAAAGAAGCAGAAAAGTTCATAATACCAAACAGCCTTTCTGTGAAAAGAGGTTGATTTAACCTGCATACATTTCCCAAAGAACCTAGTTAAGTTTAAGTTCTTTGTTGTGTACCAAATTGTTGCTTTCATCTAATGCTTTTGTGACGCTCTATTCGATCCCATGACGTTAAAGCATTAAAACCGCCTGGATAGTACTAATGACCCTTGTAATTCATAATTTAGGATTTCTGTTTGCTTAAATTATACCTGCCTTTCCAGCACAGTTTGCTGTTGAACCTGTATCTTTGGAGATATAACCTGGGTTTCTCCTTGTTGCAGCTAGCTTTTATTACCATCATATATCCATGTCTTATATTGCAATATATGGGCCAAGCAGCATTTTTATCAAAGAACATGTTACACATGCGCACAAGTTTTTATGACTCCATCCCAGGTTTTTGAACCTCTCTCTCACTCATCTCCCTCACCTCCACTCCTTCCTCTCTCCAATGTTATTAAAGTTTCAGTTGCCATCCAGGACCTGTATTTTGGCCTGTATTCGTGGTGGCCACTCTTGCTGCAGTTGTTGGAAGCCAGGCTGTCATTTCAGCAACATTCTCTATTGTAAAGCAATGCCATGCTTTGGGATGTTTCCCACGAGTGAAGATTGTTCACACATCGAGGTGGATCTATGGGCAGATATACATTCCTGAAATAAATTGGATCCTTATGGTGCTATGTGTAGCTGTCACGGTTGCATTCGGTGATACAACCCTTATCGGAAATGCCTATGGTAAGCTTGTAATAGCAATTGACGAGATTAAGATCTTTCTTGCACATAGACCTTTTGATTTTTCCAGCATTCCCATTTACTGGTCTAACCATTGTCCATGGTTTATAATTTCAGGTATTGCTTGCATGACTGTTATGCTTATTACAACATTCTTTATGGCATTTATCGTCATCTTTGTTTGGCAAAAGAACATAATATTTGCCTTGTTGTTTCTATTATTCTTCGGATCCATTGAAACCGTGTATCTTTCCTCATCCCTCATGAAGGTTCATCAGGGAGGATGGGTGCCTCTTGTGCTTGCTTTCATATTCATGTCTGTCATGTTCATTTGGCACTATGGAACAAAGAGGAAGTACCAGTTTGATCTTCAGAACAAAGTGTCAATGAGATCAATCCTGTCTCTAGGTCCAAACCTCGGCATAGTTCGGGTTCCGGGAATTGGACTGATTTACACAGAACTGGTGACTGGTGTGCCTGCCATCTTCACACATTTTGTCACTAATCTCCCTGCCTTTCATGAAGTGCTAGTGTTTCTTTGTGTTAAGTCAGTACCGGTGCCGTATGTTCAACCAGATGAGCGATACCTTGTTGGTAGGATTGGACCTAAAGCGTATCAGATGTACCGTTGCATTGTCAGGTACGGTTACAAGGATGTGCAGAGAGATGATGAAAATTTTGAGAACATGTTAGTTATGAGCATTGCAAGGTTCATTATGATGGAAGCTGAGGATGTCTCGTCTTCAGCAAGTTATGATATTGCTAATGAGGGAAGAATGGCTGTGATAAGAACCACTGACGATGCTGGCACCCCACTGGACATGAGAGATCTGGGTGGCCTAGCTGAGTCCATTTCTACCATGAGGAGCAGCAAATCCGAGAGCCTTCGAAGCTTGCAGTCCTCTTATGAGCAGGAATCACCGAGTGCAAACCGGAGGCGCCGTGTTCGCTTCGAGCTGCCAAATGAGGACACCATGGATCAGCAGGTGAAAGATGAGTTATTGGCACTCGTGGAGGCGAAACATGCAGGGGTTGCGTATATCATGGGCCATTCTTACATCAAAGCTAGGAAGAGCTCCAATTTCCTGAAGAAGTTTGCGGTCGATGTTGGCTACTCTTTCCTCCGGAAGAACTGCAGAGGCCCATCAGTCTCACTGCATATCCCTCATATTAGTCTGATAGAAGTTGGTATGATCTACTATGTGTAGCCTGGTGCTCTTTTTTTTCACAATGTGGGCATTCGGTGGCAACAAAGCATGGTGAGTTCGGTAGTCACGGGTTAAACTGACTAGTTTCCTACTCAGGTACCATTTGGATATGCACCACCATTGCTTTTTTGGGTAAAACATCTATGTCGTTACTAAGATGCTCAATGTTTATGTTGCATTGCTGAGGTCATAAAACAACTCTGAGCTATATCGCCCTCTGTTGTTCTTATCTGTCATTACTCCCCTTGTGTTTCTCAAGTTATATGGAAATAAATTGTACTATGAGCTTTTGGCTCCCAGGAGCATGTGTTGCTGGAATGAATGAAAGTAGTCTGAAAGTATTACTTCCTATTGTGAAACATTCTAAAAAAAGTCACTTGCACATGTTCAGTGTTTTATACATGCGTTAGTTCTTATGGCAAAAAAGGATGGTTTCTGTGTTATTGTGTAAAAATAAACAAGTTGGAGGTCCACAAATGCACCGCACTTTTAGTGAAAATCTGTAGGTATGCTGTACTAGGTGCTCAAACAATTATATATCTCATTTTTTCTAAAATATTTTAGACTTCTGACTTTTGCTTCTTGTACCTGAAAACGTTCGCTCCTGGTGGCCCTTTTTCGATTCTTGATTTCAGTCAGATGATTGTCATTTCGGATATCCCTTTTTGATACGTTGGTTTTCTAGTCAGATGATTGCCATTTCGGATATCACTGGTGCTTTTGAAAGTATTGTCATTCTGGCACTGTTTCTTCTTTCTTGAACTGAATTTAGTAATATTTTCCTCTCTTTGCAGTGCTACCTGTGAAGCCCTATTGCTTTATGTCTGGAGTTCAAGCTGCAATCTCTAGGATGGAATGCTGCACTGCATCTAGCTGTCCGAATGGTATCAGTTTCAGTCTGGTGGAGATGAAGGCGCTGTGCATGTTAATATCACTTCTCAGCCCTAATAAAACGCCATACTCGTATCAGTGATCTTAGCTTGTTCTTTTTTTTGTTGTATTTACTGTTTCATGCTTGTACTTCTTTTCAGAACAATGTGAAGTAAATCAATTTTGTCGCATAAATTTTGCCGCTTTCCCTGTAACCTGTATAAATTTTGCCGCTTTCCCCGTAATTTGTCTGTGATGAGAAGCCTAGAATGGTGCAATCCAAATCCCTGTGGAACCATTCGCCGCAGTCTTTTATTTCACCCTTTTAGTTATATATAGTGTCATGTATACAAAACAGGCCTCCCTGTGCAAACGTATGAAATGCATGCACACAAGGGTGTAACGTACAAGCCTAGCCTTGTATTTTACTGGGAACATCTATATACAACTGCCATGTGAAAGAAAGGTCTCAAAAGCTTTATCGAAATGGCGCACACATGAACTACATAAGCTCTGCAAACATGTAAACGTCGACATGAACTTGTGGGAAAACGGACTGTTAGTAACATGTAACAGGTGGTGGAGCCTCAAACAGCTGAACCAGCAGCGGCCACCGTCTTGTTGAGCAGCTCACGGAGCACGCCTGGAGAGGTCACCGGAGGACTGCACTTGAATTCTTGGCACACATGCGCCACCGCTGGCTTCCCCGATGGGCTGCTCCGTGCCATCTGCGCTATGTTTGCGTTGTTGCTCTCCCAGAATGCCATCTCTTCCATGTTGCTGGCGTCTATCTGGATCACCTGGAGCAATGAAAGATGTATCCTGGTCAGTAAATGTATAACAGGGGTGCTATGCCAAACATATGATACAACCAATTAGTTCATCACTCACGGTTCTGTTTGGGTCGTAAGACGAGAATGCAGCAGCGACCATGTCTTGAAATTCTGGAGATGATTTATCCCCCACCAGCACTACCTGCTTCCTCGACGGGACAGTGAGCATGTCTGCTGCGCAGCACATCAGCGGCAATGCTATGCCAAGTTCTTTCAGTCTAGTCTCAAACACCGCCTGCAAAGCAGCAAATCCATAAGCAAGCATGACGATGTTACTCTTCATTTCTGATATAAATGACTCGGCAATAACAAAAAGTACCTACCATTTCAATCTGTATGGTATGAAACCAAACTACTGCTGCTGTGCTGCAATGTAGTGCATAGAAACATAAACTAGATAGGTACATACCAGGAGATGTTCAACATTACGTTTGTAGCCTTCAGATTTTGCAGCATCAAATATACTGGAAAATCTGACCATGTTGATCGCTGCCATCGAGTTTCCAGAGGGCTCTGCACCATCATAATCTTCTTTAACACGCAAAAGGACAGAAGGGTCTTCTCCAGGAGTATTGAAATAGCCACCCCCTTGTTTGTCCAAGAACAATTCATCCTGTAAATGTATGTAGTCATGGCAAAGTATTATGCAAGGGGCGTGAAATATAACATCGAGGCATTAAACACGTGCGTTTCACTTGCCTGAATGACTTGAAGCTCGACAGCCCACAGAAGCCACTCTATCTTACCACCATATTCAAAGAGATCCAGCAAGGCATTGATCAAAAAGGCATAATCATCTAAAAATCCTGGTGCTTTTGCTGGGCCATTTCGATAACTATGATGCAGCCTTTTTGAGCTTGCATCATAGAGTTTTTCCTTTATAAAGTTTGCCGCCTTTTCTGCAACTTGAAGATACTCTACTGGCTGCAAAAATATCCAGAAATATGGTTGGTCAATAAACAGATTTATGACTATAGCTATAGTTGGACAGTAAATAAACTTGGTGATGTAAAGCAGTGAAGGCAAAAATCTGGCACATGGCTTCCTCCACTCCACACAAAAGGGGAAATAGCTAGACCTGATACGGAGCAACATATGGCTACTGCTGCAGAAGAGGTCCACACACAGCATCATGGTGTTTCCTTTGTCATGCATGGCGTGACATAATAGATAGTTTCATTTTTAACAGTTTTGAACAGATGTATGGCCTGTACTCCCAGATATAGGTTTGAACAATGAAGTCTGGAGTGGAAACATATGACAAAGACTTAAAGAAAGAAGGGATGGATAAAAGCTCCTGCCATATTGATTAGCTGATCATCTACATAGTCACACGACTAATAAGACGAGTTCATGACAGAAAATGAAATGCAATATTCAGAGGATGGAGCACAAAACTTACATTGCATCCTGTGACCGGGAAATAAAATTTGGTTCCAGGTGGCCCTGACTTCAAAATTTGTGAAGCTCTTGCAAAGGCAGATATTGCTAATCCATTCCATGAAACAATAACCTAAAACAAATCATTGTTAGTAGATTATAATGTAACCAGATTAAAACGAGCTGTGGTCCACATGTAGACAAGAACCTTGTCGTCCAAATGTGGTCTTGGCCTTTTTGATCGGATATCAAACAACTTCTGTCTGCATTCCCCCAGGATTCCATAATATTCATCAACAGACTTGCCATACTTCGATGCTATCAATGAACCCGGTTTTCTTTCTATCAACACATTTTTACCACTGAACTCATTGTGAGGATCACTCATCCCCGAAAGGTCACAGTTGCCAGATGATTTAACATAGTAGTGGTTCTTGAACAGCTCCGCGTTCTCCCCAAGTGTGTCTTCAATCTATGTAACAAATATTAGACAGCTTGAGCATACAATATACCAGAAGTTGAGGACAATGAATAAAACAACAAATATATAATATTTAGCTGCCTGTGATCCTGGTCTTTGCTTCAGTGACAGGAGCTTATGGTGGCTTGCAGCAACAAGTTGGGCAAGTTACAGCCTTATAGGGATCTATCAAACATGGGTACCAGTTTAGCAATAGGCTTTGTACTGACTAAGTTTTTAGTCACGTGACAGCCTGTTGATTTTATTTTTCACACTTTTGTGACCTTCTAACAACTGAATCGTGCACATCTTCAGCACAGAGGCTGTGTGAGTTATTCTTTTCTATTTTGAATAAAATATAGTAGAACTATTCAATAAAATTATGCATAGCACCAAGCAGGTACCAACTACATGAGAACAGTTTACTTAAAATTATTGATTATTAGGAGGTAGGAATCAGACTAGCCAGTGGTAAGAGCCGGTATGTATAAGACTAGGCAATGGCTACAGGTTCCAGTTGCTTCAAGTTCTAAGAATGGCATGACTTCAATCCTATTCCTAAATTGTCATCTAGCTGAAGTGCAAGCCTGTGTAAACAGCTCCAACATGTATAAAGTTTTTCCAAGAAACCAGCAAGAGTGTATAAAGTGGCTAGGATGTGAACAAGTCAACTGCAAGCAGACTTACATGATGCTATACGACAGTTCGAACTTCAAGGCCATTTTATAAGGAGCGGGCAAGGGTATGCACTACATTGGCGAATAAATAGGAAAATGCTTACATATGCACTACTATGTATATACCTCTTGACTTGTCCACACATAGAAAGAACCCTCCTTTTTTCTTGGAGCACCTTCATATTCTGCACTGTCGGCATCTTCTGCTGAGAAAATTTCACCATCTTCTCCAATCATGTCTCTCCTCAAGTAATCAAGTATATCACGTGCAACAGAAGAAGAATACTCATCTCCTGTGATCACATATGTATCCAAGTATACATTGGCTATCTGTCCCTGGTCGTACAGCATCTTCTCAAAATGTGGAACTGCACACAAAGAGAAGATATGAGAAAAGAATTCTGCAAATACGTGAAAAGAAAATGTCTCCTTGAGCTTAAAGTGAACTTACCATGCCAGCACTCGTCCACGCTATATCTATGAAAGCCACCTCCAACATGGTCATGAACTCCACCTCTAGCCATACATTGCAGTGTATGAGTTACCATCTTCATTATGTTTTGGGCTTCACTGTTCTGCCTAGCTTCCATGTGTTTTCGGAATTTATAGAGCATTATGCAATCTTCAACGGGTCTTGGAAACTTGGGAGCAGAGCCAAATCCACCAAACTTTGGGTCATAACTGCTTGCTAACTGCATTAAGGTGCAGGCCATTAAAGCAAATAAGCTAGCTAGCTAAGAAAAGGTACGTGAGATCCTGATAGGTTACGACTGAGCTAGTGGTGCTGGGTTAAGGATGTTTCGTGCCCTAACAAGACATGAAATAAATCAGGAACCAGGATACGCCATCGATTAAAAACGCAGTTCAGCTACTGCACTGTTGTTAACTCAATCGAGCAATCAGTTCGCTCAGTCAGTCTCACTAGTCGTTCGCATAGAAGTTCATAGTGGTAGCATAGAGAAAAATAGAACTGGAGTACTTCTCAAACCTTTTCAACACATTGATCTACATAAAGAACAGCCACATCATTTGGCACATCTTGAGAGCTCGCCTTGGCAGACAATGCATCTCTAAGTTGCTCGATGACCACATTTCCTGACTGCTCAAGCGCATCGCGTTTAGTATCCCAGGCTTCCTTGACCTTCCTGAAGAGAAGATATGAGCAAAACTGTCAGGTCATGTATGAGCGATCAACTTCAGAAATGAGGAATTTCAACTGATACCTTAAAATAGTCTTGAACCCAGGTCTTCCATACTTATCATCTGGCGGAAAGTATGTACCCCCCATCAAAGGTTTTAAGTTTGGTGATAGAAAGACGGTCAAGGGCCAACCACCACCGCCATACAGCGCTGACACATATGTCATATATACCTAAAGGATGTGACATTGTCATCAATCAAGAACTGGTGTAACACTCGAAGGAACAGAAGAAAAACCTTTCAAGAGTGTGACAACAGAAAACAGGAAAATAAAGCCTGCGGGTCCACAAGAAACAGCATGTTTTTTACATTTTATCACTAGAAAACAGAATACCTTGTCAACATCTGGCCGCTCTTCACGATCCACCTGTCAAAACTAATAATCAGAAAGAAGAATTGCAGTTACATTGCATTTGCATAACTTCCACACACCGGAAGACATGTAATGAGTGAGAAGTAAAGCAATTAGCAAATTAGTGCTTATGAACATGACACTACCTTGATGCTAACAAACCAATCATTTAGAATCTTAGCAACTTCTTCATTCTCAAAAGACTCCACCTCCATTACATGACACCTTCAACATTCAGCCAATAATAAAAACTGCGATTAACATCTTTATACCGTGCAAATAAGTCACGATAAGATGAAGAACGATAGATGCTAAAGACAACTCACCAATGGCATGTACTATAGCCAACTTCACGGACACATCCACATTTCCCATGCAGCAAAAGAAGGATGTTAAGACAGAACCAAGGACTAACTATTTGTGGATTACACAAGTCAAAACTTTGGATTTCACTAAACTGAAATAGACGAATTTGACTGAATCTAGCTTTAGTTTGAACTCGGTAACACTCATCCATTACACAACTATTCATTAGAAATTTTATAGAGCCAGATTGGCAGCCATTACTCTGCTCCGAACTATAGCACCACCAGTTGGTAACTGCTCTAACACAATTGTTCACAAAGATACCACGTCAAGTAATCGGTCCACCAAGCAACAGCATTATAATTGTCCCATAATTCAATTACCAAATGGAGACACTACACTATATTTTGGACAGTGCATTACTTGACAGAAAGATGGGGATGTCCAATTTGCGAGCCTTCTCGAAAGCTTCATCTCCCCAAGGATACCAGTCAACCTGCATATGGAATCCGTAAGTATGCAAGTTCAATAACGGTACCTACGATCCACAGACAAAACCCAAAATCCTCGTGCCACTGGAGAGCGAAAAACAGGCAAACATTTGTCTCGGCTAGCTGTTTCAGAAGGATCTGAATTTTCAGGATAAACTCTTAACAGAGCTGGACCACGACTGTGGCTAAGCACTCCTCAGTCGTTCGCACCCAAAGATAAAGCAAGTGCTTCCCGAATCAATCAGGCGAACTCGAAGGAGCACGCGCGCGACGGCAAGGTGCTCGGCGGAATCCCCCCGCGGGGGAGGGGAACCCATGGCGCGAGCAGACGGAAGCAGAGCCTCGGTGGGGTGGGGTGGAGTGGAGAGATCGCTCACCGGGTTGTGAGCGTGCTGCAGCAGGTAGGGGCTGTGCTCGGCGGCGAGGCGGTTCGGCTTCGGGCCGCCGCCGGGCGCGGAGGAGGAGGAGGACATGGCGGCGGCGACGAAGCGGAGGGGCGAGCGGGAGGAGCTGGCGGCGGCGGCGAGGCGGTGGCGGAGGAGACGCGTGG
>CBMN011745864.1:0-13907 GCA_000582825.1 Hordeum pubiflorum | reverse complement strand
TCCAAGCCCGAGAAACCACCAACCATCCCCACCGATGCGACTCAGCCACGACAGAAAGAGTAAAAGGGGCCTCCTTTCACTCCTAGCCCGGCATTAGTCACGGAACCTGGGTCGACACCTACACCGTAGGAGGCGTCCGTCCCTACGTCCCCAGCCAATCCCGATGGACAGGGGGGACACGGCCCATGACTACCAACGGCCGCCATCGAGCAAGTTCAAAAAACGTCATGCCATGACCGACGACGCCGATCTAGAAGACGGTGCAGCGGAGTCCCGACAACCACCGACGCTCGCCGCACCCGCGAGAGGAGAAACCTCAACCCCCGCGAGTACCTCCCGGACGAGGCCTACTCCACCTACCCGGAGCGAAAGCTACGACCCGCCCCGGGCCCAAATCCGGTCCACCCGAGCACGAGCTCCAGATCCGAAGCCACCATCAGCGGGCGCGCAGCCGGTGCAACACCAGGCCTGCCCAACGCGCCGCCAGCTCTTCACCAGAAGAAGGGGAGCACCTCCACGCCCCTGCACCGCCTGTAGAAGTCCGGCAGCACCAGCGCACCACCAAACCTCGCACACGCCTGCAACCACTGCTGCCGCACCACCGCCGCCAGCCACCGCCGCATAGCCACAGCTGCCGCGCCGCGGCACAAGCAGCCGCCAGGGGGCCCCATGGACTGCGACGGGCCAGATCTGGGCTGAGCCCCTGCCGGCCGCCGCCTCCACAGGTCGCACCACCCGCCGCATCCAGCCCACCACGCGCAGGTCAAGGCGCCGCATCCCCGCCGCCGGGCCTGCCCACGCGCCGCCACGCCCCGGACCAACACCGTGCCACCGCTCGAGGTCGCCCGCCCGCGTCGAGCCCTCATGTGAGGAGGAGATGAGGCCTCGCCGCCGCCAGCACCTACCGGGCTTTGCCCGGCGGCGCGGACCGGCGGCGGCGAGGGGAGGAGAGGGACAAGGGGAGCTGCCGCGCCGGCGGCTAGGGTTGCCCCCTCGGTCGCTCGCGGGACCGACGCCAGGGTGGAGGGGGGAGTTTTTTTCCGGTCCACGCCCCCTTGGCCCATCACATCTTGGCTTTTTAACTTGCTAGATCAAATCCACCCAGGCGCACCACGTATGTGTACGTGCAAAGCTAACTCGAACAAGCACACTGGCAGCTTGATCGATTAGTGCCTTGTACACACGTACGTGACGTGTAACTAGCCGGGGACTTGCGTATGTATACGCCTTGGCTGGCTAGCTTCGCTTGATTGGATCAATCACGACGGGAACGATTCAACTCGGCTCTCTCCACAAGAACGAACAAACGCGAAGGCACAGAATCGTTGATGGTCACAGGCTCGTGTCGAGCCTGTTAAACTCTCTTTATTGCTTTTGATCTTTTCGTTGTATCGATAACAGGGGATACCTTGAGTATATATACTCGCTAACCTGGCCAACTAGTAATCCTACTCGCTGTTGGTTTAGGAAACCTACACGGATAAATGCATATACACGTGCATAGAACGGACACGGACAAGCAGTCCAGTTGACAGGAGAGCTCCGGGATTCAACTTCCCTGGTGGATGCAAGAGCACATCCCCTCCAGTTTCACAACAGCCCCGACCATGGCAGCAAAGTGGTTCTTGCCACAACGAAGCGTTCTGGGCAGGGTAGCACAAGAGCTCCATATTCCCAATACCTCACAATCTGCAGTAGTCAGATGCAGGCCTTTGCCATGGCCTCCACGAACAAAACATGTGCTTCATTCTCGTGCCTTCAAGCGCTTTTGCTCCTTGGTTTGCTCCTATATAGACCAAAAGACATCGTAACAATGCCATGTGAACCCATGCAATTACTAGGCGCACGCCGACTTCGAGTTCACCCGAGAACTTATACCTACCAACTGCCATCCTTGCCATTGATCATGAGCAAAACAAATCAGGCCACTTTACTCGCAAATATTTCGTAAACCAATGCACGCACTGAAAGTTCATCAACACATCACTGCCTTGGTGTAACTGATAATTGAGGTACTATATCCTTCTGCATTCATTTTCCCTAGAGACAAATAACATACACCCGGATAATAAAACTCTACACCAACCATGTAACCAACTCCTCGGCCCAAACAGCCAACAACAGTGACGAAGGAAAGGAAGTCCTATCATCCTTGCACCATATATCCCACTAAGCTGAAACCTGTGACCGCACCAATCGCTATGGGCCACAAGGGGTAAATGTCTAACAAGAATAAAGGCTAACTTCCCTTCTAGATTCAGAGAAACCAGTTTGGAACCAAGTCATGGACCCGGTCGGGTAGCTGTAGAACTCCTCGTTCCTAGGATCCGAGTACCCTTTACAGTGGCGCAATAATGGCGTGAACTGTGAGAGCCCCCGGCCGGACTCGTTGGCCCGGGCTAGAGGACTCTAGCGTGTTATCCAGAAGTTACGCTACCATCACCGGCGCAGTTGGGCCAGAGCCAAAAACTGTGTTTATGATATTCCTCAGGGATTTTTTGTTTGCAAATTGGCTGAACGAGAGTCCCACGGCAGCTGGTGTCAGTAAAATACATATAGTGAAACAATATACAAGGTCACAAAAAAGGAAGTTCTGACTCACCCACAATGCCGAACAAGATGCAGTAAATTGCTGCAAAGATTGGCAACGAGATCAAAGCAAAGAACGCCCCAAACTTCCCTGCAAGAATGAAAGTTCGCAAATTTGAGCCAGAATTTACTTTTCTTTCCTCCAGTAACACAAGGTGAAAACAGAGGATGGACTACCAAATATGGAGAAGAATATCATAAAGGCAGTGGATATCCAGATCACTCTCCTACTTCCAACTTTTGTTAATCCTAGTAGCCTCATGTTTTCGCTGCATTTATATAGGAAGATAAGTATAGTGCTTTCAGTTGACAAGGCATGGCATAAATAGTTCCAAGGAAAACTTGTCTTGAGAAACAATAGACTAGGTTATATTCAGATGTGATGTGCTAAAAGTGCATCGGTATAGTATTTATAAGCTCTAACTAGAAATCCCCAGCCTAATCTATAGACAAATGTCGCAATATTATAATGTGTGAATGAACCACCGTAAAATTGCACCACTGTTATTTTCCGAACACGTCGCCTAGCACCATAGTCATAAAGTCATCAACCAGATGAAGACTAGTTTCATTTATCCCTAAAAAAGATTAGTTGCATTTAGCTTCCTAGTCATTCAGGGCTGCCAATTAGAGCATACAGCTCGACAAAAATGGGAAGTCAAGGGGACTAAAATTCAAGCTCACAAACTAGACACGACTCTTTACACAATAGGGTGGGCATTTTTGGCATCTTGGCATCACTATGGAGTTGGAGATGGCTAAATTACTCGTTGTCAATCAATTTTAGTTCCTAATTTCAATTCTCTTTTCAAGTTTCGAATTTTCTTTGTTGCCCTCTTGTCGATTTTAGTTCCTACTTGTGGCCCCCTTGCCATGGGTTTCCTTTTGGTCTATTTTACAACCTAATGCAGATTTTGTTGTTTTGGTTAAATTATTTTCTCTGACATGCACACGACAAGTGACAACATTAGAGATTTGTTATTTTTCTCACCCTCGCCAGCAAGTGGGTCCATGTGTGACAATGTTAATGGTCTCATGTTGAACTGAAAATAAATCAAATGCGACAAAGATGGCTTTGAATGGAACAAAATCTTGGCAGGCAATTTTTGGAAGTCATGTTCTTGTCACTCATATTTGAAATACCAGTATCCTAATTATTATTATTATTATTTTGAAAAGGAGGTTAAACCCCCGGCCTCTGCATCAATCGATGCATGCATCCATCTTTATTAATTATTTCACAAAGGTCTGACAAGAACATACATCAATCCAACCGAAACCACCGCTCACACCTACAAACTCGATAATATGGAGTGCTCTCACTCCCCATATCTAAAACCAATATCATCGCCAATCCATCCACATAACGTATTGGGACCAACAGCCGGTGCAGCAGACCTAAAGCACACATCACATGGACACGTTTTAGAAGCCGCCCCCATCATCGGACCACTGACCCATCTTCAGAAGAGAGATCCGCATCATCCTTGCCAGTCGGGACATCCGTCGACGCCATCACGACGCCCAATGGCGTCACCGCCCTGTGCTTGTCCATCCAGACACGAAGACTCTGGAAGATCGGTCGTGCGTAGCACCCGCCAACCCGACATGACACAGTGTAGCACCTGTCGGCCAGGCATGACTTGACAACTCCACTAAAGCTCCGTACAAGACGAAGCCGCTCCACCTCCTGCCTCTGTCTTCAATCGCTGCTCCACAGACGATGCTCCCAAGAGAGAAATGGCACCGCAGTACCGCCATCGTCCGATCTGGAAGACCAAATCCTAGGGTTTCCCCCGAAGCAGCACGAGTGGGTCGACAACAGTTACACGACGATGGCTTCAACAAGGTAATGGCGCAAAATGCCGCCATCGCCCGCCAACAGCTCGGTTTTCACCGGCAACTATGTCTCCCCAACTCGCAGCCGGGACTAGATGACGGATCTTAAGATCCGACCACCCAGCCTCAGGCCGACCACCTCCAGCGAAGGAGGTGTCCACCACCGCCACGCCCAGGGCCAGAGCCCCCGACGTCCTCGTGTTGCAGGTCGAGCCCAATGGCAGCATGTCGTTGACGAAACAGGGATGGTACACGACAGCATCTTGTGCGGCCAGCCGAAGACCTACTGGGATCAGATCGGGCACCTAAGCCACCGCCGCAGGACCCGTCGCCGTACTCCGTTGCCTGCATGCCGAAACTGGCCGCCGCCGCCCCGCGTCACGGCCTTATGTCCGGCCAACGAGGACTGCCGCCCCCCAGACCGAATCTGGCCGAGAAGAAGCACCGCCACCACCGCTGCGGCGCATAGGCTTTGCCTGCGAGCCCCCGGCGGCGGCGGCGGTGTGGGAGATGGCGTTGGAGAGGACCGGAGGAAGGGGGCGGGGGCGCTCCGGTGCAGTGGGGCGGCGCCGCACGGGAGCGGGAGTGGGGGTAGGTTCGTCTCAAGCGACCACTACATAGGTTAAGAGCCTGCTTGGATGACGAGGAAAAATTACACCAATTTCCAAATTATTTGGAAGTAGGACAACATATTATGCAACTATAACCTTTATTTTGAGAAATACAAAATATAAATTCCAATCTCACACTATGAAGTGGTATGTTGTCATCTGTCACATAGGTTAGTTCTGAACTTATGATTCTCCTAACTGTGAGATTCAAGGTAACATTTTGACTCCGGTTTTCAATTTCATCGAAACGAAAATGTAAGAGAATTCAGAACCAAGTCTAGTGAACCAAAATATTCATGGAAATCAATAAAGCTACACTAAACTAAAGATCTGGTGTTGTCGTCTATTCCCTTCATATGCATGGATTGCCTTCATTCACCATCATGTTGCCTTGGCTCAAACTCAAATATGCAAAGGTCGTTATGATACTCCGATGCCAGTGGTGCATCACGAATAAGATCGAAGGATTGCGGCAAGGAGGATGAGAAGGTGATGGAGTAGGGGTCCTAGGGGATGACGTGCAGAGAAAGGAAGAGATTTCTTGAGAGTGTATTATATTTGAGAGATAATCTTAAAAATGTTAGTTAGATGGGTGTTTATACCTAGATCACACACTCAGTAGGTACATCTCACTCTCTCCCACGCAACGGCCACACAGCAGAGTCTAGCCACACAACCCCTCTACCTGACCCGCCCTTTCCAAGTCCGTCTCAAGAATTGCGGCATACTTCCTTTTGCAAACGCCTCCAGCCGGATTCCATTATCAATGATAAGGGAACAAATTCCTCGGCATCCAAATGTGTCGATCACCGACAAAGATGAGTGTGAGAACGCGGCAAGTACGTGCAGTGTTCAAGCCAACTTCTATCAGAGAATTCAAAAGTTAAAACAACAACGTAAAAGCAGGGACGCTCAAAATTGTATTACAAGAGCTCATGATGCCTTCTAAGCCCACTGCAACAATGGCAATGGATTGCCCTCCATGAATTGTCCATCTCTCAGCTTGAAGCATTTCTGAATCCTTCATCTGCTCTTTGATGGACTTATATAGATATTAATATCGAGTGACGATGTCCTACAAATCACATGCAATTATTAAGCACATGTACCATATTTAATGTGGAACTTACCACACCATGACATGCATGTTTATATCATTCAATTGAAGACAGAAATGTTCTGGTCAATTCCTTAGTTCATCTCTCAAATTTCAACACAAAGTAGGAGTTGGATAACAACTGTATTTGGATATTACTATATTTTTAATAAAATGCTAGGTCTGTTTGTTCAAAACCTGGCAAGATCATCATGTTTGTGGGCACCTCGTAAGCCATAAAAAATTGACAATTTCAGATCCATTCCTAAGGAAGTCCTTTTTGGCCCATTTGCCACTAACTGGGATCATATGTGCCTGGTGGTAATGGTTTGTGTTCGAGTTCACCTAAATTAAATGTGAGGAAGATCGTTTTCAAGGAAAGTGCAATTTTTGTGAGTCATGTTGACGTCTCTCATTTATCCTACTATTTCAAATGCCATTGTGCTAATTAATATGTTACACTCATGACGTTGATAGCCATGGACCTCCTCCTCACTGATGATGGATATTGGTTTCTAGAGGTCAGCATGCTAAATAAGCATGTAAAATTAGGCTTCATGTTTGTCATCGCCTTATGCACTATTACCAGTCTTATGAAGTTCATAATTCTTTGGACTTAAATGTTGAAAGAACTTCATTGTTAAGGATGTCTTCCTATTATCAACTAACAAGAAGTTCTTAAAATTTTAACCTTCACAAAAGTTAGGTATATGAATACATCAGAGAAAAACCACAAGTTTTGGTTTTCCAGAAAATAATAAAATTCTGTTGCGGAACTCGTATATATAAAGTGCTTAACAATCTGTTTGGATGATTACAACAAGATACATGACCTTTCAAGATCTGCCCAAATTATGTGGTCTTGTCATGGTTCAAAGATGCAACAGTCATTCCTTATGTCCATAGTGCTTTAGACAACTTTCATCAGAAATTTCGAAAATAAACATAGTGAAATAAATGCCCAAAATGTACTTGTTGCACCATAAGAGCTATTGATGGCCTTCCAAGCCTACCATAGCAAAGGCATTGTGGTGCCCTCGATGAACTATTCATCTCTCGGCTTGCATCTATTTTGAATGCTTCACTTGCTCTTTTATGGAGTGAGGATGTACTATTTGATCACATATAACTATTTTGCACCTGCAGTCCAATACAATGTGAAACTTGCCACAAAATGACCATGTGTATATCCATTCAATTGAAGTTGTAAATGTTCTAGTCATCTATACATCCCAGCTTCCAGATGTCCTCACTAAAGTAGGAGGTAAATGGCACATGCCTTTGGGTATAACTGACTTTAACTATGAAGTGAGCGGAAGCTGGGATAAAATCAGGAAGGATTCCGAGCTTCTCTGCAAATTAAGAAAATTTGCCACCACTCATGCACAAACGACACCACATATAAGTTCACTAGTTCAAACTAGGACCTAATGGTAGTGCTATTGGTTAGCTTGGGATTCATCCAACAAAGACTTTGTTACACATTGTGTATGTTCGATTAACCATGTGGAATTAGACATCCGTATAATGATATGTAAAAGATATTTTTCCTGACCAGAGTTCACATTTTTTATTGAATAACACTGTATGGAGCCTTTTAGACCCAAGCTACATTAACCCTAAAATGTGTTGCGACGATCTAAGGAAGCCAAGTACAATTACAAGAAGCTCCATTTTTTTTTGGGTTGAAGAGAGCACATTTTCTTGAGCTCCACCTCAAGTATGTACTCCCGACAATGCAATATTTGACACCACGTTCAACTAACTAGGCACCACCATTAGTTTTAGTTAGTCTGAAAAGAGTGGGCATTCTTGGAGCAAGTTTAGAACCTGATGAATAATCAAGATGGTATTTTAAGTATGCAACACATTTGTACTGACCTTATGTACAAATGGCCATTCATAAGGTCACTGAAGTTCGGAAATCTCTGGACCATTAATATGAGAAAGCAGAGAGGTGCCAAAAGTATATGGATTATGGAGTAGTAGATGTGCCTTGTGCACATGCCTGCCTTCATGAAAATCGTATGCCTTTACTTGTGTCTTCTTTTTGTGCCAACCATTGTCCACAATACTTCGTTGCTATTTTAAATATAGTTTTTGGCATATGAACGACGTTGAACTTCTTTTCCAGATATACAGAAAATACTTAACAATCAGTCTAGATGATTTAATAAAAATAGAATTTGCAAAAATATTTGGAGTAAGAAAACATTTTGTTCACCATCATCCATTCATGTACTCTTGGAAATCTCTTCTCTCGGCAGAACATGTCAGTATGTCTTAAATTTTAGTTTGGATTAACCTGACAAAGACAATGAGTGGACACCAACACACCGTCTAACATTAGCGGAAGAAAAGCAACCAGAACCCTCAACCGGATCCATGAGAACATCTCTTGCAATTCGAGACTACAAGAGTACAAGATCCTACAATAGGAGAGCTCCTCATGCCTTCCAATCCTATGGTAAGAAATCCACTAGAGTGCCCCCATGAATATTTCATCTCTTAGAATGCGGCACTTCTGAATCCTTTCCAGCTCTTTTATGAACCAAAGTTTTTCTGCTCTTATATGAACCAAGATAGATCGAGATATATATCGAATGAGAATGTTGTACTAGTTAATACCATGCAATTACTCGGCACCTACAATATAGTTCATCGCAGGACTTACCACCTCATTTATATGCATGTCTCCATATTAAATTCAATTAAAGGTATAAATCTTCGACCAATTATTCAGTTCAGTTCTAATGTTCCAAGTTGGGACACGAAAGTAGGAGGATAATGGCCATTGACTTAATGCACCATTGATGCTGGTTATCGAGAGCGTGAAATGTAGGATCAAACTGAGTCTCTTCATGATTTAAGTAACTAATTTCCATAACTTTTGTACATATGGTACTACATTGTCAACAAATCTCTACGTTCACTAGTTCAAACTTGGAGTTCTGTTCTTCATGTTTTTGGGCACCTTGGAAGTCATCCACCAAGAATTTGCGTACTATTGATACGCGATCTAAATCGATTTTAGTGCCAAAATTCAACCCCCTTGTGAAATTTAGCATCCTAGTTATTGCGCTATTGGCCACGAGGAGGTTGTCATCGGGTGACATAACAAGTGTTATCCAAGATCCAAAGTACATATTAGACAAACTCAAGAATATGTTTGAATGATTAGAGAGAATCAAGTACAAGCAAGAAGATTTGACGTTATTGTTGCTGAAGAGATCATGTTTTCCGGGAGCCTCCTCTCAATTAGGAACACTACTAAGCAATGTTCTCCTCTATGTATCTCGAGGACAGTCCATGCACCAAGACAGTAGCCCCAAGTTCCACAAGTATATATAGTTGTCTTTCATTGTAGAACGCACAGACAAAGCTGCAAGACATGATGCGGTTGGTTCTCTCGACTCCATGGCAGTTTCAGCTGTAATCTAAGTCTCAACTGGATTATTCAGCGTTAAATGGTAAGCTAAGATCTTACGGTCTTTTAGAGATATTGTATCACATGGGATCCCGATACCTCCTGATCCTACAACGACAAAGATACTAGAGTACCTTTCATGGGCTACTCATCTCTTACCTAGCAATGTTGGCACTGAGAGTGGATTTAAGGTGCTCGTTCGCCAAACCGACTTTCCATGCTCCCTTGCCTCACCTGCTCTTTCTTATATAACAAGAGAGATCATTTATGTGAAAGTAAAATTAAACAAACGTTGTTCTAAAGGTGATGAGCGGCGTCATCTTTTTCGAGGACAAGGAGACAACAGAACATCTCATTTATAAAATATAATTGCCAGTTAATTCACCTATAAACTGGTTTTTGTTAGGGACTGTTGAGAGAATCATAATTTAACCGGCTATCAAGCCAAGCCAAGTACATACCACACATGGCCAAATAGAAAGGCACGCGGGGCCAAGACTGAGAAACAAAAGATCCAACACTAAGAGCATGTCTAATTGATCCCCAATAAGGCATTAGAGAAAGATAATTTTGGTTTTCCTCTTCTAATCGACACCTAACCGAACTCTTTAAACCTTTAGTGGAGGATATTTACTCCGCGGCAGCCGCGACCCTTAAATTTACTCAGCCATCCACCTGCAGAGTAAAGATCCCCCACACCCTACCTCTCCCCCTCTTCCATTCCGCCGCCGCCAAAGCCTCTCTCGCGTGCCCCCACCCTGATACGCCCATTTTGCATCATGATTTCCTACTGATATTTATCTTATTTTGAAGTTATTCATATTATGAAGAAATTCTAATGCATTTTCTCTCTTAAAAGGCAAGATACACCAAAAGAGGGAGATTATCGGTGGTTGGAATTCTAACCTGAAAAGGCTACATAAGAGATAGCAATTCTCCGGAGCACAAAATGAAGTGAAATTTAATGAAGATTTATTTTGGAATATATAAAAAATACTGGAAGAAAGTACCAAAGAAGAGCCTCGATGCGCCCACAAGTGCAGAGGGCGCGACCACCCCCAGGCCGCGCGACCTGGGCTTGTGGGGCCCACGGAGGTCACATCATGATGTTCTTCTCCTAAATGAAGCCATTTACCCTAGGAAAAATCAAAAGAAGACTTTCGGGACCCACCACCGCCGTCTCGAGGCGGAAACAGAGGCGGAGCACTTTTGCTCTCCGGTGGAGTGATTCTGTCGGGGCAACTTCCCTCCGGAGGGGGGAATCAAAGCCATTGTCATCACGAACGCTCCTCTCATCATCATCATTATCATCATCATCATCATCATCATCATCTTCACCAGCACCATCTCATCGTAAAACCCTAGTTCATCTCTTGTGCTCGGTCTTTGTATCAAACCTCAGATTGGTAGAACCTCAATAGTTTTTTTAGCACCTTCATTGTGACCATAGAAACTTCATTGCATTTCAGGAGCATGATTGCTAGGTCCTGCAAGTTGGCCCTTTATGCGACTCCCAATCATGTAGTGGCTAATTACTTTGCTTGGTTTTGTCGGTTGATGACAAATTCTTGACCATTGTCTCCATCGTCCATGCTCATGACAAGAAGGATCTTGTTTACCATATGGACTGTATTTTGTGCTTTACTCATCATGAGTTTGACATGAAATTTTATTATATGTCTAGTATATGTCGCTCAATTTCCTTCTGTTTTCATGAATACAAATCTTAATAATGTTGTTTGCGAGCCTTGACAGTATCTTGTCTGCTTGCTTGCGTTTTAGTGGTGCACCAAAATGGTCCTTTAGTGTATTCCAAACTTGTGAAGGCTAAGGACTTGAACTCTTTAATGATGGTATCAGTTTGATACATGGAAATGAATGAGTAGAACACTACCGTTTCAAATAAGAAGTACACTAAAAATATCTCATATATAAATGGAGAATACACAAAGTAAAAGAAATTGAATCACCAAGCTGCACCCAAGTTCATTGCACCCATGAACAATGAACTTGGATGCAGCTTGGTTACAACCTAACCTCTTACATGGTCGTCTCGTCGCCTCGCTAACAACTGCAGCAGTAGCTTGTGCACGCAAACGCATGAATACGCACACGCGCACCCGCGCTATTTTTGCGCTCCTGCACTGACGGTTGCCAAGCTATAAGAGAAAATCAGAGAACCTTGCTATTTTGAATAAGAGATACTCCCTACGGCCTACACTAGTGTCGCTCTTATATTATGGGATGGAGGGAGTAATTTAGTAGACCCTTAATATACACTAAATCAATAGATGTCCCACAGTATGCTTACCTAAGTGATGGTCGGCAGATTTGCGTGAACATTAGACGCTTTTCATTTAGTCACGAGTGCCGGTCGACGTCCCCGCCAAATTTGCATGCCCTGAAAAAATGTTATCATGCTAAGCAAGACCCGGCTGAGCCGCTGAGCTCGACTTCCACACCCGCCGGCCGCCGCAATCAGTCATGAGTTGAGTCTAGCTGTTCCGCTGTACTGGCAGCATTACTGAGTTAAGTCGGCAAAAGCTACCCCAAGATCACGCCGGTCTCAAGCTACAGTGGGTGCATGCGTCCAGTTCCAGTCTGTACTGCTTCAAGCTAGCGAACGTCGTACGTTGTGGCCGAACTGTAGTGATTTTTGTGTACTTATCAAACGACACTAAATGTACAATCATCCTCTTTCATTAACTATGAACACATACCCTGTTATTAGAAGAAGAAAAATAGCTCTGAACACATGGTACGAGATAAACACTTGTTTAGCAAGTTGGCGTGCGATAGCTAGTGAAATTATTCGTATAATTCGGCAGCAAAACATATAACACTTGAGAGTTCAAGTGCATGTCTTAACGGATTTGGTCAGTTAAACAATTCAATCTTCAAAATGTTGTCATGAGCCATCTTTCTTTTTCAATGTAAATGGCAAAAAGTTGAATCACTTTCTATCATTACGGAGAACTAGTGTTTATGGCGTTGCATTATGGAGATTTCGCATGAATATTTCAATAGAAATCAGTAGATTTGCTTCATTGTATATCTTTTTGTCCCAAGTATGGTAGTCGTTATCGTTCAACAGGAGGTTCAAGTGCAGATCTTTTTTTGCATGATAAGACGATAGTGCTTCTACACGTCGGCAGGAATTGGTGTTGTTTCTGCTTGACGCAGAATACACGCTTAATGAATGAACACGGCGGCAAATGCCCTATAAATAGAGCCCCATACCAAACATTCATCTCACACACCCTCAAGGTAAAACCTAGGTAAGACCAAAATCTCCATTAGCAATCCAGTAGAAAGCTAAATACATTACCAACATCAATGGCCAAGTCACAGGCATTGGTTGCAACACTGTTGCTTGTTTTGGTGGTGTCCCTCGCCGCAATAGAGGGTGTTCATGGTGTTTGCGGCATGTCGAATGACAAGTTCAAACTTTGTCAGCCTGCGGCGGCAGTGAATAACCCGACAGACAGTCCGTCTGTTGAGTGTTGTGCCGCGCTAGGAAAGGCAAATCTATCGTGCATCTGCCGCTACAAAGGCATGGCCGGCATATGGCTGAAAATGTACCATATTGACGCACGCCGTGCCATGGCACTGCCAGGCAAGTGCGGACTTACCATGCCCAACAACTGCTCTTGATGATCCGAAGTACTATCCATAGGCATGTAGGTGTGTGTCAGAGTGTGGGTGTACATATGCATCTACACTTTATGGCTAAATAAGTGGGGGAGCACTTGAAAGGCCTTGTGCTACTCGGTCTTATTGTTGTTTTGTGATTTGAACGTGTCTTGTCTCATTAAGCTGTTGATTAACAGTATGCATGCATACTGGAAGTGTAAGAGGATGGTAAAAGTGACTTATATGCAGTCCCATAAACTGGTTACCTAATATAATACTCCCTCCGTTTCAAAATAAGCGACTCAAAAGTGACCCAACTTTATACTAAAGTTAGTACAAAATTGAGTCATTTTTGAGTCACTTATTTTGGGACGGAGGGAGTATCTTATACGAGTAACCTTGTATGTGTCTTCCGCAAAAGAAGAAAACCTTGTATGTGTTGAAAAGGTGTGTATTTCCTAGTGAACAAGTAAATGTCGATCACAAACTTTTTTTTTCATTGCTCACTGCTATGTAATTTGAATACTTTAATCTCACGGCTGGCATAAAACCCGATATTCGAAGCCTCAAGCCGGAAAAAAAGACAAATCAAACAAAGTATTTCCAAGCCCATGCTGCATCTTACTATTGCGAGAGTGTGAGGCATTGGGAATATGGAGCTCTGGTGTCACCTCTGTTAAACATCTTGTATCCTGCGTTGCAGGTAGAGTTA
>CBMN011745861.1:0-11455 GCA_000582825.1 Hordeum pubiflorum | reverse complement strand
CGGCACTAAAGGCCCTTACGAACTGGCACCAAAGGCCGATTCTGCACTAGTGATGGACAATTATGATGTTATGTCCAGAAGTTCTTTATCCTGCCACTTGCTGAAAACAACTGATGATGTACGCGCAATGATTCATCCTGATTCCATTTTTTGAAGATCAGTTATGTTACTGAAAGAATGATATTTTGTAGCTAAGTTTGTATTTATGTTTTAAAGTTGTGTGTAGCGAACTGTGATGTGAATATATATCCTGAAGAAGTTGCTCCTTTTTTTTTTTGCTGCATTTCTTATTGGACGGTTTCATGCAGAAATTTCAAGATTAACATGTATTTTACCTTGACATTACAAATAAAATAAATAGTCAGACTAATTCCATGAGAAACTGGTCGTAACGATGGACCCTGTGGAAGTGGAATAGAGTGTGTTGGGAACCAAAATCATAAATCAAATCGCAAAGGGATTGTTTTCAATCGAACATTTGGTATTTTTTTCTGCTTGCAAAAGGGTTTATGAGTATATCAAAGTCTATGGAGGAACAACTCCGTCCATATGGAGTTGAAAGTATATGGATCATGATAAGTGACGCGAGCATGTCAACTTTTTTTTGGATGTTTTAGTTTTTTCTTTGAGTTTGTTTATTCCTTTCGTATGGCAATTTTAGATGTAAAAAACGTTAGGGCCGTAGCATTTCATCACACGTGCGACACTTGTCATTTGTGAAGTATATTATAGTGTTTATAAAGGCGGAAGGGACAGCTCCAAGGAAGAAGGAAAAAAGAGCTAAAAAGAACAAACTGAATCTGCCGTCCTGGACGGTGTGTCCACATCCAAACAATTGTGGTTGATATGTAGATAAATGACCAATACCCCCTCACTTCCTCTACCTGCAGTGCGCAAACCCTAAATTAGCTTATTCAATTTTCTTTGAGGTTTGCGTGCGAAAGTAGTGTTAAAACACTAAGATGTTCAAACCAAACACCATGCTCTTGAACCTGAGAAATTAACAATCAATTTATGTTGGATTTTATATGTATTTTAAATCTGGTATACACCATGCTTGGTCTGTAGAATTCATAATACTTACTAGACATATTTGAAATGTTGGGTGCTCCACAATCTGTTACAAAACTGTTGTTCACCCATCAAATGGAACAAAAAGTATGTGAATGATGTTAACGTAATAACAAGTAGAGTGGGAGATTAAAGTCCATTTTTTTAGTATCCATCATAGTTTCGCGATCAGTAGACCTAGTAGGAGTCAATCAAAATATGGACATAAACCAATATTGAATATGTAAATGGTAGGTGACAAATCTAGCCACAGAACTATGCACACAACCGACAAGTTTTCTTAATAATAAAATAACACAACTGATTTCAAAATCATAGCAAATTTATGATTTCATCAACACATCATTATTTCAAGAACCGTAAGGTTGAGATTTATCCACCCAAAAAAGGAGATATAACAAAACTACTGTGTTGTTGTTGCTGCTCGTTCGCAATTAATCTTGCAGGGACAATTGATGAAGCATTCTCCGAGATTTGGCCAGCACAACTTATCTATATTTCACAGAAGAACTATCCAAGAACTTTCTCGTCTTTATAACAAGGGGTCTGGTTACATGGCTTGCTTTGGCCATCATGTTGCCCGTCTTTATGGTTTGACCTAATTAACATAAAAGAAAGAATAGACATATCATCTCAACATATAAACAATCCAAATCAACAATCTATACATATTCGGAAAAAAACTTTGAGTTGTTAATTACCATATGTGCATCCAAGACAAGTCAAACACATCACAAGAAGAAAAGAAAGTAGCACAAGTCCTTGCACATTGTTCCTGGTGTACTTGGTCATCATCACCGAGGACCAAAGGTTATTAATGGACGGTACTCTTGTAAGTAGGGTTGAGGAGTGTATGACCATGAAATGCTTGCTCCATGAATGGTTAATATATATAGGAAAAACTTCTTGGCGTTGATGCGTGAAGTTATAGAAAATATTAATGTTTGGAGTTATGACTTGTCTAAACATCTAGTTTTAGTTACACTTCTAAAGATGCATGGTTCCTTCCTTCAGTTTTTTTTTAAATGATGCCTTGTCATGTCGTGCAAGTTACTTTAGTGCCCCCTCTACAATTGATCGCGTATATTGAGTATCTAAAAACCGGTGCATAGTAATATTATGTTTAAGGCATTGATAATAATTGGTATAGTATCAACAATTTCTACATATACGATGCCTTATCTGCATAGTGTCATTAATTTCTCTCTTGGTATAAGTGAACATGATTTAAAATCCACCAAGACTGATCCGCTTAGCATTGAACTTATTTTTTTAATGTTGACAACTGTTCTTAAATATATTAGCAATTTTAAAATCATTTTTTAATTTTATAAACATGAACATGTTTTAAATATGGGATGACCATATTATAAATATAAGATGAAGATTTATTGTCATATGCATGAAGATTGTATATCCAGGTACTTGGTCATTTTTTTCTGTACACAATTTTTTCTCCAATAGTAAGTTGGACTTGATTTTTTTAAATAGATCAAGTTTTCCTAGATTTTTGTTTACTAGAATAGCGAAAATGTCGTGCTGGCCGGATGTAATTTTTGTTAGGCGGAGCTTCCCGATTCTCAGGACTCCCGATACATTATTTTTTTATAGGTAACTAGGGACTTTATTAAGAAGTAATCAACATCGGAATACAAATAATCCCGACACATTGCTCCTTGCGGCAAACAACCTCCCACTCTTCCCAGAGCCTACACCTGACTGGGCCAGCCCATGGATGACGCGAGCGGGAGAGCAGGAGCTGACCCGATCCACTTTAGCGACAGGTTAAAATTCTGAAAACATTTTTTCATTGCAAAACGTACAAGCTTTGAAAAATCTGAACATTTACTTTTAACAAATCCATTTTAGTGACAGTTTTAACATTATCTAAATTTTGAACAAACTCTCAACATTAAAAAAAACACGAACACATTTATGAATTCCTTACATTTTTTGAAAAAGCGAACATCTTTTGAAATTCTGTAATTTTTTCTGAAAGCTATGATCATTTATTTGGAAAACCAAAATTTATGAAAAATGTGAACAGTTTTGACTTTTTTAAGAATTGTGGACACTTTTTGAAATTCCGAAAACTAAAATGGGATAAATTTTTTTGACAAATTCTGGAACATTTTTAAAAAAAAGTGAACATTTATTAATCAAACTTGATTTAATAAGCTTCATGTATGGGAAGCGGGACGGAGGCCTAGCCCCTCCCTGCCCTCACGTAGTTAAACACCTTCTTTTAAACTTAATTGAAATCACACGAAACTTCAATTTTGTTATCCTTCATTTCACTTATATTGCAAATTCATTCTCTCATCTACAATTGACTTATCGCCTTAAAACATGTTCATTCCCCGCACACACAGTCTCTTTTATCCGTAAAAGATAATTTCAGTCTGACACATGACTCATATATATAAGCATTTAACTGAGCGCTTTTGCTGCCCCCTCAAGTCATTAGCATTCGTGGCCATCGGATAATCACTTTTAGACATTTTTTATCGTCCGATTAGCTCTGAATCCGGCTCAGCGAGCGCTATACGTCCTGGGCCGCTGCTCTGGAGGCAATTTCGGGCGAACGTGGTTAAACTGGGCCTGATGGGCTCATAGCAGTCTTCGTCCATGCAGCTAGGGCGGTCCAGGATAACTCACCGGAGGTAACCAATCCGGCGATCCCTTGCAAAAAAAAAGGGAACCAACATGCCGATGGGTGAAACCATGAAAGAGATGCGACAACTCCACCACAAACATTGCTACCGTGTGTGCTTCATCAGGTTGCACTTCCATCTTCAACATCGCTACCGTTTTTCCTCCTCCTACAACCTATGCTCCACGCAGTTGTTATCAGTTCTAATTCTGTTCTTCGCTACTCATCTGTTGCAGGTTTGATCACTACAACTGATCTATAGATTTTGGTGATTCTTGGAATCTAGATATCCATAATTGTTACATTACTGTGATGTTGCCTGATGCATGATTGTGGACAAAGGTGCACCTTAAGCCGCACATGCTGGTACAAGGTCATCTAATGTAAGATATCGGGGATAGCCATCGATATACCAGTCCTAATCTGGCTTAGATTCAACATCTGGATTAGACATAGGGAACACAAGACCTCTTACTTGATTCCCCAGAACATGATGACGTAGGTAATTTTACTTGTGTTTGTGATTTCTTGTGGCCTTGAAGTGTCAATTAACATCACGACTGTGTTGATTTGTGGCGTGCCCGCCTATGCACTACCTGGTTCTTTTCATTCAATTTCGATAGGTGAGGTTCTGGTGAAATTCACAGGCGTGCATTTTTAGATGGATTGGAGTTCATCCTTGTCGTCTTTGTTGGGTGAATCGGACATGGAAGAGATGCTCCTCGACAATGATATCGACAATCTAATTTTGTTGCATCTCGTCGAAGAATTTGAGAAAGGCCTGAAGAAAAATCATCGCAGATCCACCGTTGGCCGGCTATGCATTCCTCGCAACTGAGCTCTCGGCGACAAGATGCTCATGAAGGGCTACTTCGCCAAGGTACCGACATACCCGGCTCACCTATTTCGTAGGTGATATCGAACACATAGGTCTTTTTCCATGCGCATCGTGGAAGCTTGCGAGCAGAATTGCCGTTTTTTTTCACTCGGCATAGAAATGTCGTCGTTTTGGTTGGCTTTAGTGCATATCAAAAAATATCAACGGCGATGAGAGTGAATGCACATGATGTTTCCGCCGACTACGAGGATGAATAGCTTTGCATTTGTGAAGATACCACCATCAAGGACAAAGATGAGAACAATGTCCAGATACCTAGCGGAAGATCTAGAACTGTGATTCGCACCACCAACTCTAGCATGATCTTATTGAGCATCGCTAGCAACTCTAAGGGGGTAGATTCCCTTTTATTCATTTGTAGTTGTGTGTGATTTGAACAATCTGGTGTTCCAATAGTAATTCGAATTCGAACATTTGTTGTAGTGAGAAAGATTGTCGTATTTTGATTTGCTTTTTGGACCATTGATATGTTTTTATATTATGATTCTATTCTTCTAATGTTAAAAATCTAGAATTTGCGAAGATTTAAACTTTTTTAGGTGCCGCGAGGCCTCCGACAGACCCCATAAACGTGTCCCGCAAAACATTGTTGGACAAGTTCACGGGATCTGTTTTGCCGGAGAACTCGCAGTACCGTAAACAAGTTTAAAAGGAGCCTGCAAACGATTTTTGTGGGACGTGGGTTTGCCGGATCTACTAGAGTTGCTGTAATGAAGAAGTGGGCAACCTGGAGGGATGGTGGGGATAGGAAGAGGCTAGGTACCCGCGCCGACGCTCTCCTTATTTTTATTTTTATTTTCCTTCTTTTGAAATCACAAATGATTTTTTGTGAACAATTATTGAGATTGTGAACATTTTTCTAATCCACGCGCATTTTTTGTGAAATCGTGTATGATTTTTTGTGAAATCCAAAAAGTTGGTGTTCTTGAATCTATCAATGGAAAACCTGTTTCTACCACAATTGAGGTGGGTGTATTAGAGATTTGTTAGGTTAATTCCATCTGTGTGAAGTTGGTAGCTTCACGGTGACTGCAATGTTTTTTCTCTGCAATTGTGAGTCAGAAAATACGCCGATGATCACATGCAAGGGCCCTTCAGGTGCTGAAGTTCATATTTGTGTGAGTTCATTTCTATATTTTAATGGCGGTTTGCTTGATCACTGCCATCCATTCCACTGTATCGAAGTATTATTAGCAAAAGGCTAGCACTAAGAGATTTGTTTCGTTAACTCCATAGGTTGGGGTGTTTCACACACTCAAAGAACAACGAACCATAGAGTTGATTGCAGAATTATCAGGACTTGGAGAAGTTCTTACAAGCTAGGTACACCTCCTCTTTTAACTAGACCATTCTACAGATTATTATCCATATTATTATTTCAAATTCTCAAGTATGTATATTCCAATCTTTGTAGATAATTATTATCCAGACATAATGCTACCACTAAATCTATGCAGGATTATGCCACACTCTTACATGACACCCATGTGATGTTCAAAATATCACACCACACCATAAAGTATGCCGATATTTTGGAACTTTGTGGTTTTGGTAAATAGGTGGTGTGCAGCTAGTAAGTTGTAGAGAACGGACTTCATCCATGCTTTGTTTTACCAAAGCATCCATCTTCCATTTGTAGACTTGGAAGTTTTAGGAATTTTTAGAACAAGAGATGCATGCCTGTGCTTGCAGGATTGACGACGGGCTCTAACTGTTGTGTGACATTTTGCAAAGAATGTTCACTCTCAGTTATTTTGGATATGGATACAAAACATTCTCCTTGAGAGACGTGTTCTGCATGCAAAAGAAGGCTTGGTTATTTGACACTCATCTTGTGTTATTTATTTGTTACAGGTGCTTACTCTTGAACTGACTGCTAGAGGAGGGATGTTTCTATAGTGTGGCGTACTGTGATGGATACTTATATGTGACCATATGTAGTACTCAAGATACATTTGTATCTGTAATTTAGTGCCGTGGTCCACCAAAGTAGCAGCTCCTTGTGAGATTTTCAGTACACCTTATTGAAACCCCTCTTAGTGCCTGAGGAAGCGTTGTTTGTTGCCTTATCTCATTTGGTGGTCAGGACAGTGGATGTCGGGGAGGCCTCGGGTGGTGATGCTACGACGACTCTATGGGTAAGTTTGCGGCTCTGCATTGCTTGGGCAGCGACTTGGTGCTGCAAGGGTAGCAAGGTCGTCAGCCCTATCGGACACTGCCTGAGGGGTCGGTCTGGCTGGAAGTCGCGGCGGCGGCCCAAACATTTGGAGCAGCATTTGTGGTCTGCGGGCAGTCGTCTCATGTAGCAAAAGGGCTACGAGGAGTTCGAGCTGTGCGGTGCTACGACTCATGAGCGGCAGGGGGTGTCAGAGCGGTGGCTCCAAAACCGGGGTATGTGTTTGTTGCACTTGTGGCCTTGGGTCGTGTGGTCGACGAGACTTCGTTGTTTGTGCGGTTTTCGATCTGGTTTTCCTTATAAACTAGCCATTCTAATAGGTTTTCGATCTGCTTTTCCTTATAAATTGGATCAACTCGCTTCTTCTATAATTCAATGCCAGAGCTTCTAACCTTTGACGTGGTTTCGTCAAAAAAAAAAAGAAGAAGAAGAAGCTAGCTCATTTTAACAGTGCACAAGTTTTTTCAACGACTGTGGATTCTACTCAAGCAGCATACGCATATGCTTCTTGCCCATTTGCAATCCCATGAATAATGTGCCGCGAATTGCTGGTTTGCTTGCCATGCTCGTGACTACAATTACATGCACGTCACTGCACTGCTCTATCTTTACCAAAAATGAGAGGTTGGGCTCCAATGCTCAACACGTTTTCTACTTCCAGGCGAAAGCAGAAAAAAGGTGATGATGACTGCTGACCATGGCCTATATGTCCCCGTCATTCATGTATCTCTCTTTTTTCGTCCCCTCTACAAGCCAAACCTATGCAAAACAACAATCACACCATACCAAAACCTATATATGCAAAACAACAATCACACCATACCTGCTCAAGCTTGACAGCGAGCAACCGAGCAGGCTAGTTTGCTTTTATCCAAGTAAGATGCTCACTATTTATATGTTTAGAACATGTAAATTGTAAGAAAACACTACTATAAAGGCAAGGTTAGTACAAAATACTACACTACATTTTTGTTGCAGAAGACACCATGTCTAGCGTATTTTTATTTTTTTTTGCAAAAAATCACTGATCGACGGATTTGGCTCCGTTGAGCGCATTTATGACAGATGGGGCCCATTTTGTGCTTACGTGGCATAACTTTCCATGCCAAATGGGTTTGTATCTATATTTACAAACTAGTCCCAACAATTTTATATAGACACCTCTTAATCAAAATAAAAAACTTAATTAGGTCCCCCTGTGCACAAAAACGGTAGCACGACGCCCATGGCTCACGCGAGCAGAACATGACACCCATGGGTCTCGTCGCTGACAAGAGGGCACACCATTGAGGTATGGGAGGAAGGTGTCCGTAGTGCAGCAATCCGTGGAGGCTTAGGGCATTGTCTCGAGCGCAACCATCTCGAGATCGTCGGCCGTTCAACTACAGCTTGTCAACGACGCGACCTCAACGGTGAGTTAATTCGCGGATGACGTGGCCGCTCCGGCACCGCGGCCTCAACGAAGAGCTCTTCTTTGCGGGCAGAGTTGGTCGTCGCGGGCGGCGTGGCCGTCACGGGCCGACGGAGATGGTCGCCGTGTCCTGGTGCCACCCTATGGTCGACGGGACCATGAACGATGTTGCCCCACGCGCTCACCACACCGAGCTGGCCGAGGCATTCCCGTCAGATCCGGTGCCGGGTGGGGATGTTGGAGGCTAATGTGACCGGATCCGGTGCCGGGCAACAACGGCGGCGGCCTGCGGACGGAGCGGCGGCGGCGGCGGCCTACGAGGGAGCAGAGGTGGAGATCCATGGAGGGAGGGGTGGCGGGGCATGGTTGCCAGCTACGGAGGGAGTATTGGGACCAGCCTGTGCGAGGGGAGGGTCTTGGCGGCATGGGTGAAGAAAATTGAGGGCTTTTTTTGCTTTAAACCCAAACTGTTATGCCACGTCAGCAAAAAGAGGGACTCATCTGTCATAAACACGCTCAAACGAGTTTAATAAAAGATTACGCTATACATGGTGTCTTTTGCAACAAAAAAATACTTAGTATTTTCTCCACACCTAGCCTTCAAAATGATGGTTTCCTGCAATTTACTTGTTTCCTGCAAACCGGCCTCAAACGCCCGGACTGACCGGCGCCCCTCATTTCTAACCCAAATATGAGGCGGGTATAGGCGCGCCCGGGCACGCCCGCCACGTCGGACCTGACAGCCCGACTCCACCTTAAATTGCCCCAAATTTCCCAAACCCTTCCTCCTCCTCCCGCCGCCTCCATCATTTTCCACGCCCGACCCATCGCCGTCCCGCACCCTTGCTTTCCATCCTCACCACCTGCCCCGATCCACCACCTTGATGTCTTCCAGCCCGTCCCCGACCACCGCGACGGAGATGCAGTCCGCCTCGTCCGGCGGCATCCCTTCCTCCGCTTCGTTTTGCAAATAGGAGAACATCGCTCGTAAGATGCGCCGTCGCCGGCAGCGAGAGAGGGAGGCGGAGGCGACAGCGCAGGTAGGTGAGGGCATCGTCGATGAGATGTCTCCCCCGCCACGCCGGGATCCCCGCACTCCATCCATCCAAGCGCCGGCGCGGATTGTGCCGTCCGGCACCGTCGAGACCAAGGAGGATCTGACGGCCAGCTGGACCATTTCGGAGAGCTTTTCGGCCATGCTGCACCCGTCGGTCCTCGAGTGTGAGTCACCACAGCTGGTTCGGGACCGGGTGAGCACGGACAACCCCACCGCCCGTGCTGCACTTGACATGTTCGACGGAATGTCTGAACAAGACCGGGTACATTTTCTCGTGTCCGATCACATGATTAATGTTTCGTATAGAGGTTGCAACTCGCACGGGACGTGGAGGATGTGAACATAATGTTGGCGGATGAATCCACCTTGGATGAACAGGCCAAGAAATGGCTTGTGGAGAAGAAGGAGATTAATGAACGTAGAGCATTCGAGGCGGCCAGTGCGGCTACGGCTGCGGCAGCGGAGCAGGTGGCCAGGATGCAGGAGGAGGAGGCAGCCCGGATGCAGGAGACGATCGTTGCCCGGATGCAGGCGGAGAAGGATGCCCAGGCGGCGCAGGACGCATGGATGAACTCGTCCGGCTAGTGATTCGACAAGCAGTGCAGTGATCCGGAGGGATGCAGTTCAATCTGTGTCACCAACCGTGTCACTCTCAATTTCATGTGGCCACCCCCAGCTAGCCCAGGCAATCAAAAAACATCAGCGACGGATGCATACATGTATACTTAAACGGCAGTAACAATTTCACCAACATCAATTATACGGAACTTGGATCATATAACTCCATCATGTCTGATAATCATACTGCAGGGAAAAGAAAATGTCCAATACACATCAATTAATCCAGGCTAATTATATAGCTCCCATTACACAAATACTAACTAGTAGTAGTCTAGTCGATCCATCCAATTAACACTACTAAATTCAGACATAGCGCACTCCATCAATGGTCATAGCATAATGCATACTCTACTTATTTATTCCTTAGAACTAGGTACTCATCAGTCATCACTTGATCAGTACCTCATGCACGAACTGATCCATGGACATGATCCTCTGCACCATGCTGAGCTAATCGATCGGCTGCCTACGCACTGCTCATCAGTTGTCACCTCCCAGGAGGAGGCCCACGAAGCAGAGGAGGTCGCCCCCGGCGAAGATGACGATGTTGGCCGTGCAGAAGATCTTGGCGAGGATGTATCCTGGGTCGGCGGCGAGGAGGAGGCGGACGGCGGCGGGGTACATGCAGTGGCCGACGAAGGTGACCACGAGCGCGAGGTAGGCGAGGGCGCGGCGGACCCAGCGGTGACGGCACGGGAGGTGCAGCGCCAGCGCCGCCGCGGCCGCCTGGAGTAGGGCGCAGCACACCATCCCCGACCAGAGGGCGCTGTCCTCGGCGGCCTGCGCGTCCGTCCACTGGACGCACCGCCGGTTGGAGAAGGATTGCACCCAGACGAACGCCATACGCAAGGAGCTTGCACATGATGGATCCATGGATGCATCGAGCGAACAGAGATGAAGGATTGCCTTGTTCAGTTTTATGCCTGCAAAAGAAACAAGAAGAAGGATTTGAGTGAGAAGATTGAGAGGGAGTACGGTAGATCCGAGGAGCTAGTGCCTAGTGGGGGAACGGGGACTCACCGCACTGCTCTCGGATGGCTTGGCTTGGTCGCTGACGGAGCTTTTATCCTTCTCGGATCCGATGCGAGAGAGAGAGAGAGAGGGAGAGAGAGGGAGGGGAGGGGAATGCAGTGCATGTGCCATAGATTCTTTGAACCTTAGTTTGCACTAAAGAATATTTAGTGGTCTTAACATAAATAGTTTAGAGGCATCGTAATTTGATATGTGTGCATATGACGGATTAGTATCCTAGGATCTTGATTTTTTTTTTTTGCTAGATGTTGGATTTGAGAAGCAATGACCATCTCACGTTGTTAAAGCAAGGCTAATTGCGCAGAAAAGGCAGATTCTTCCAGGACAAAATAAAGAGAAAAAAAGAAAATAATGGAGAATGACCTAGATTTATTGCCCTAGCCTAAAAATTATAAAAACTTATGAAAAAAGAAAAAATAATTTCACCCAAGATAATGTTTTGAAAGCACGCGTTGATGGAAAGCACTTGATGGCTAACCACTTAATGCCTTGGTGGAGGCATGCCATCAATCGCCATCACCTTTTTTTTTTTTTTG
>CBMN011745856.1:0-11943 GCA_000582825.1 Hordeum pubiflorum | reverse complement strand
GATTTGTGCGTGTCATCCTTGCGCAGGGGCCATGCTAATCTTCTCTGTATCGTTCCAATTTTATCGGATGTCCCCGAAGGGACGAGTCTACCTGCAAGAGCTGAGCTTATAAACCGGTAGGAAGCTCCCTCGCTGGGCGAGGTGGGACTAAAGGAAACGAGCGTCTGTTTTACTCCCTCCCTCCCAGCGCTGTCCAGCCGGACGGAAGCCAGCCATCGGACGCGCTGTGGGCCGCAAGCACTCGGCTGCTGGATCTCTCTTTCTGTGGCCCAAATTAATAATGGAAGGGCGTAATGGCCCTTCGTGTTTTCTCAGCGAACAACGAGCCTGTTTTTTTTTTTCTTTTTCTTTTCTCTTATCTTGGATGGAACCTTGGTGTTATTGAGCCCGCGTGATAATGCGTGTATTATTGTTCGTTGTTCAAACATGTAGTACGAGATGTACCTCTAAAAAAAAATGAAACGAAAATATATCTATGAGCCCATCCGTCAGTCCATGACCAAGCAGTGAGGAATGCAGTCATGTGCCATGGCTGGCCTTGATGTACGATGACGCTATGAACTACTAACATCAACATGTACTGTGTCATGTGACATGGCACCTTGAAGCCTTCTTCTTCTTCCCTTTTTTAACTATTGACCATGAAATTTGACTTCTTAGTTTTTTCCTTCTAGAAAAACTGACTTCTTAATTACTATGTGAATACGCACTTCGGCTTATTTTAAAAAAAAACATCACTGTTTTCTCGTGTAAATGTAAATATCCGTGTTGATGATGGGCACAAGGTCTCAGAATGTGGCTGCTCAGGTCTGCCCTTCCCCGGCACGGACCAACCTTGGCCCTGTCTCACTCTCTGGTGGTCGCAGCTGTTCCATGGATGCACAGAATTTATGGATCATGATTTTGGCTGCAGTTCCTTTTACTATGAATATTTGTGATGATAAACCCATGGTAGTACGTCTGAGGTTTTCATTGTGAAGAGGAAGAAGAGGCCTGCAGTCACACGCCAGTCGCTCTCTTTTTACTCTTCTTTATCTATCTATCTCTTTTATTAGGCTTCGTTATTCGGGGCGAATTCACAGAAAAATGTTGGATTTTCGCAGAGATATATGTAAAAAAGGGAATTAAACACGTATGCAGTGACGCACGTGCTTGAGGGGTAGAGCGGCAGTATTTATACGGTGTATGTCTGGACTTCTTTCGAAGGCAAAACAGTCGGCTCTGTCTGAACATCTGTTATTATTACTGTAGCCAGTTTCTGTTAAGGTACCTAGGTACGTACGATGGCGTCGACGGCCGTGGCGGACGCGAACGCCGGCGGATTCGGAGTGGGGCAGGTCCTCGACGGCTCCAACCCGGCCATCGTCCGGCTCCGGCAGCTCGTCGACGGGCCCCAGTCATCAGGTGCCACTGGCACGCGCTCACTCCCTCGGCATGCAGACATTATTATACGTACTGAAATAGCGGCGCATGTTTTGCAGATGGGTGGAGGCGGTGCTGGGAGCAGGGCGTGACGCCGTGGGACCTGGGCGAGCCCACGCCGGCCGTCGTCAAGCTGGTGCAGTCCGGCACCCTCCCTGCCGGCGGCGCCACCGTCCTCGTCCCCGGATGCGGCGGGGTAAGTATATATACATGCACGACTGCTCATGATATCGCATTCGTATCTGAGATGATGTTTTGCAGGGTTACGACGCGGTGGCTCTGTCCGGCGGCGGCCGCTCCGTGGTCGGGCTCGACGTCTGCGACGCCGTCATCCAGAGGGCCAGGCAGCGGTCGTCGGCGGCATCGGCGCCCGACGTGGCCTTCGTCAGCGCCGACTTCTTCACCTGGGCGCCGCCGGAGCCATTCCACCTCATCTTCGACTACACGTACCTATCCAACCTTACAAGCTCTCCTACTAATCAACACTTCATATAATTGCCATTTGAAAACACTTAAAATTCAATTAATAATGTTTCAGATTCTTCTGCGCCCTTGACCCGTCGCTGAGGCCGGCATGGGCGGCGAGGATGGACGAGCTGCTGAGGCCGGACGGAGAGCTCATCACCCTCATGTACCTGGTAATCACCCACTAATCCTCCTACAACTAAGTTCGTCATACTATATCACTGTCACTGCTAATTATCAACACTATAATAATCATGCATGCGTTTCAGCCTCAAGACCAGGACTCCGGGCCACCATACAACACGACAGTGCTCGAGTAAGCACCACATCCCTGCTATATTTTTCCTAATACAATCGATCACAATGTTGAGAGAGACAGAAATGCCAATTCTTCATTTCACTGTCTTTTGTCAATCATGTATGCAGCTACGAGGAGGTGCTGAAACCCCTGGGTTTCTTCATCGAATCCATCCAGGACAATGACGTGGCGGTCGAGCCGCGCAAGGTATATTATGCCCAGTGAGAAAACAATACTCAACAAAATTGTAATTTTTTAAACATTTTTGAACTTTCAAATCGCGGTACTGTTCACCGGGCTCATCTGAGCCCGGGTTCTGGAGTGAATTATCTTATACCTAGTAACAATTACAGGCTGTACAAAACAGTGTGTGTTAGTTTCAGTGTGTGTTAGTATATGGTGATGGTCAGGTAACTAACTTCAGGTGGCAATTTCTAACCTGGTGAACTATTTCCAGGGGCTGGAGAAGATCGCAAGGTGGAAGAAGACGCCAGCTGGAGCGGAAACACCGGCAGCATACCTGCCCTCTGATAATCTCCAGTTTCCGTAAAAGATTAATTTTAAGGGTTTTCCCCGTAAAAGGTTACAGTGGAGAGGCATGGCATGGCATGGCATGGAAAATATATCGATGCACACAACACTTTTTATTATAATTACTTATAAGGTCAATGTATGGTTATCATGTTAATGACACATTTTAAACGACATGTGTGTGTGTTTATTTTCTCTTGAGTAGAGTATCCTTCATCGACCATGAATCATGTGGCTCAGTCATGAAATTTATCAATTGGTCTCACACATTGCTAGCTTGTGGTCAGGGAAATAAATATCCGATCGAGTAATGTTTTTGCAAAGTTGCTGTTCACACAAGTAGTGCACACATCACACAGGTGCTAACCTCATGAAACTGGGCTATTCGCACATGTAATCCGCATCATCATTGGCGCTGTCTTCTGGAAGTAACCAGGTCAAAAAGCCGTCGAAAGTTTCTCTTTTCAGCTTCTGGGATGAATACTCAACAATCATGTGCCACAACTCGCCGACGGTCCATCCGTGGCGTAGTACCCACTGGATGACCTGTCACGGTGGAATGATGCAAAGCGTAAGGTGAAGAGAACATAAAAGGAAAGCTTGACAGCATGGGATTACAACCGACTCGATTCGGTGGAGAAAAGAAAAAGGAGGGTCCCTGCCTCCATCCAGAACCATCCATCATATCTTGTTTTAGGTTTTAGTGTGCAAATAAGTTACTCCCTCCTTTCCGGTTTATTAGGCTCATCTTAGAAATCACATCAACTTCAATCATTGGTTGATTTCACACTGACAACCAAAATTTAATAGAATTTAATGTAGGATTGCTATATTTGCCTATTCCCAAGACAATTCAGTGAGTGGTCGTGGAACCATGAACATCACTAGACATACAAAACTACTACAACTTCAAAACTCAGTTAAATTTTATTCGTTCTACTTCTGTGCATAACTGCATACGCAAAAAATGTGAAAAGGCTTTCATAGTACTCCAACAATAAGTATTGTGGTACCTCTTCTAGTCTTCTAAGTGACGCATCCTCAAAAGTATAGTAATTAACAAAAGGTCGGTGTGCCTGCAAAATAAGAACAACCAAGTATATTTGATCACTCCAACAATCTTGACAGTTGAATTTTATCAGTATAGACATTTAACTGGGAAAAGACAGATGAACTCCTAATCCTGAAAATTCCATTGTGTAATAACATTTTTCCTGTACCTGTGATGCAGCAAGCCACTGAATCATGCTCTTAATTTCAGGGTTTCCACCAAAAGCCCCACAACCCCAGTTTCCGGTTGAAACTCCTATACAGTCAACTGAGGTGACACTTGGACGATTATCCTTGGAATTAGAATCCTGGAACCATGTGTTAAAAGTTAAAACAAATGATCAAAAGTTCAGAACATATAGACACATCTTCTAATGACGTGCATGTATTTTAGGTCACTACTTATCATTTTAGACCTCATTTGAAATTATATACACATGCAAAAAGTACATTCCGACAGTTTATTACTATACTGATCAACGAACAGAAAATAAATGATAGGGGCAAATACATGCTATCAAGTCATTTTCTGAACCTTAGCGGAGATGGAGATGGAGATGTTAGATGATGTTTGTCAATTGTGTTTGAAATTAGGTAATTCATAGAAGGATTCAATTAACAGCAAGTTCACGACTCATTAGGTAAACACCTGGAAAGGCTTCACATCGAACTGATGCTTTGATTGATCCGAAAAACCAACAAATGCTTTGTTCACTTCCCTGCAGAGATGTAGTACCGATGAAAACGAGTTAGGAAAACAAATACAAGTATACAACTATATTTCGTTTACGAAGGATAGCGACCACAACGAGCTACCAATAAATCATGAAATACTGTGATACATTGAAGTGAAACAAAAACAAGACATACCTTAAAAGACCACTGGTTTCATACTGTAACTTAGTTGGACAGTCCAAGGCATCAATTGCTACAATCCTAGTTTTTCGTCGACCCATTGCATCAAGGGGCTTCGTATCTAAATAATCACCGACAAAGCGGAATGAGGAGCCGTACCTGTAAGAAGCAAATGAAGTGCCCATTTACAATGTAAAAATCATCCAGTATTGTGGAAATGCCATAGCTAATTAGTATTGTCGGACTTTTTCTTTTCATTTATGAACTAAATCAAGCGAAGGGTGGAAAGATTTAAACTAACCCCATATACTGTGAGAACCTTTCTGCACCGACAATTTCTATAGCCTCATTATCTTCCATTGAAGCCATGAAGAGCATGCCTACAATCAGTTCTGGGTTTATCATGAAACGAATCTCCTCCTGTACCAAAGAAGAGATATAGCATCTATAAGAGGACCATAGAAAACTTGCATCATTGTAAATTATCTTAAATAATCAACTTGCACAACATCAAGATGTGCTATCCAGCAGAATGATGATGTAGCATGAAGGTACTTCAATTCGCATCAGACACCCATGAAGTCAAAACTGGTCTTAAGATAGTGACTGTGAGACAACAATAATTTTTCATGGAGCATAGAAGATTGGATAAGTGACATACAATTCATACAAAACGAATGTAGGAATATATTCTAAAACTAGTGCTAAACAAATAACGCCTCATAATTAGTGCAGTCCCAAATGGTCACATTTCTTACGAAATTGAACATTGATGAGGTAATCTACTAATCAGAAAATAGAGACCTGCACACAGCCCCTGGAAAGTGCACCTCCTCCCAGATATTTATTTGCAAAGTCAACCTCGAGGGCTTCTTCTTCCTCATCTTCGATCAAACCTGAGGAAATTACCTACTAATGAAAAGAAAACAAACAATCAGCAGACTCCATGATAATTGTAAAGAACACGAGGCATTTTGATAACATTATGATAAAAGATAACCCTAGCTTTTCCTAATATGTACTCCAGTGTCACAGAGTTCTCTATTCCTACTAGCTTTATTTCCATTTTCGTGCAATACCAGGATACAAATAATTTATCATGCCGCATAGCATCATCCAAACGTTGATAAAATAATAACTCAGTATTGCAGCATACGCTTCTCCCAGGATGAAGACACATGATGGAAAACAAACATATAATAACAATAAAAAGGCCAACACATTTACTTTTCCAGTGTGTCCAAAGCATGCCTGCCAGGTGATGCTAATTTGAAAACAAACGACTATTCTAAACAGACCTTCATAGAATGACAGAAGATTACAAAACTCAATTAAATAGCTGTGGCAAATTTGCTCAGTACTCCTAAGATCTCATTACAGGAAACTACTGACATCTAATTGAATACACGTTCACCCTTATGGTTTAGCTGTAATATTTTCTTGACACTTGAAAAAAAAACCCACAGGCATGTACAATGAGCAAGTTGAACTTCATGTAAGATACAACAATTGCCTGTTTCAAGTTCCCAAATCCCAAAATGACCCCACATGTCTGAGATCTTAGGAGTACTATATAATTTCAGAGGAGCCCTGCAGAAGGACTAAAATGGAGCATATGAAGCCACTTACCCGGAATGGGCAGAGGGGCACGCTAGATTTCATCCAGGCATCACTGTCAGGGTAGGTAACACCGCCGGAGAGGGAGCCACGTGGAAGAACCTTGCGCTCAAACGACAGAAAACCGGTAGGCATCGAGGCAGTCACCCTCTCGAAATAGTGAGCAATGCACCTCACTTTGTGCTCCTGGCTTTGCCTCGCATTGTTAGTCAATGCCCTGCCAAACCATAGAAGCATAGGAGATCCATTGTAAGAACACTAAGAACAGCTAGTCAATTTGACATTACAAGGTTTAATTAAACCCTAGGATACCCAAATGAGCCAAGGGGCATACGAGAACAAGGCGTCGAAATTGATGGCCGGGAGGCGGGCCTTGCCGCGGCCGGCGGTGGGGAACAGGCAGAAGAGCGCGCAGGCGAGCAGCGCGGCGGCGAGCTCCTGCCCCAGGAGCACGAAACCCGCGTCCTGAGACCCCAGGAGGCGGAGCCCGGTCGCGGCCCGGGCGACGGCGTAGTGGTCCTCGAGCAGCGCGGGGAGGCGGAGGAGGAGGCGCGCGAGGCGGGGGAGCACGTCGGAGAACCAGTCCCGCGCGTGGGCCCGCGAGAGGAGGTCGTCGAAGAAGAGCGCGTAGCCCTCGGCCGCGCGCGCGGGGAGCGCCCGGAGGGCGAGGGCCTGCCGGAGGTCGCTGAGCGCGTCGGCGAGCACGTCGCCGGAGCAGACCCGGCTGACGTCGGGGCCGAGGGACAGCGCCCTCAGCTGCTCCTGCGCCGCCGCCGGCCAGAAGAGCGCCCCGCCGCGCAGCACCACCGGGAGCAGCGGCAGGATCGATCGCAGGTCGCCGCGCGCCTCCATCTCCATGGATGCTGCTGCTCTCCCTCTCTCTACAGCTTTCCCTTCTCTCTCTCTAGCTTCGCTTGCGTCGCCGTTGGGCCTCAATGTGTATTCTTTTGTTGGGCCACGCACGGGCTCCGATAGGCCCACGTGAGCAACTCGGCCCAATTGAGACACTGGACCGAAGCTTATCCATCCATTTCCACCAGCTCGTTGTTGGTTCCTCTGCGGCTCAAGCGATTTGCCATGGGAGTGGAGACGGCCGAGCAATGGCCGCCAAGCTCCTCCCGGCGACACCAAGCCCGCCGCCGCGCCTCCGCCGCGATACGGCGGAGGTGGTGCGCGACTGTAAGCATCTGGACGGGCTCATGAAGGCCGGCAGGGTGGCGGACGCCCTGGACCTGTTCGACCGGATGCCGCGCAAGAACGTCGTGGCGTGGACCTCCGCCGTGTCCGGGCTGACACGCAACGGTCGCCCCGAGGCCGCGGTGGAGATGTTCACGGACATGGTGGAGTCTGGCGTCGCGCTGAACGACTTCGCCTGCAACGCGGCGCTGGCGGCGTGCGCGGCCGCGGGCCCGGGCGCGCTCCGCGCCGGGGAGCAGCTGCACTCGCTCGCGGTGCGTGCGGGGTTCGCAGGGGACGCGTGGGTCGGGAGCTGCCTGGTCGAGCTCTACGCGCGGTGCGGCTCCACGCGCGCGGCCGAGGTCGTGCTGGCCCGGATGGAGTCGCCGGACGTCGTGGCGTACACCTCGCTCGTCTCGGCCTTCTGCCGGAGCGGCGAGTTCGGGCTGGCAGAGGAGGCGCTCGGCAAGATGATGGGGCGCGGCGTGATGCCGAACGAGCACACGGCGACGAGCATCCTGGCGGCGTGCTGCCCGCTGGTTCTCGGCGTGCAGATACATGGCCACATGATCAAGGCAATGGCCTCGTCACAGAGCGTCTACGCGTCGAGCGCACTGATCGATTTCTACTCAAGAAATGGCGAGTTCGACATGGCGAAGACGGTGTTCGACAACCTCCAGTGCAAGAACGTGGTCACCTGGTGCACCATGATGCAGCTGCACATCAGAGATGGGAGGCCGGAGGACGCACTGCAGCTGTTTGACGAAATGATCTCGGAGGGCATTGTCGATCCCAACGAGTTTGCATTCTCAATTGTCCTTGGTGCTTGTGAATCCATCTCTCTGGGGTGTCAGCTTCACTCCTTGGCCGTCAAGCGTGGCCTGGCAAGCGACCTCCGGGTGTCCAATGCCCTGCTCTCCATGTACGGCAGGAGCGGCCTCGTCCAAGAGCTGGAGGCCATGTTCCGTGGCATCGAGGACCCAGACATTGTCAGCTGGACAGCAGCAATCTCTGCATACTTCCAGAACGGCCATGCTGAGAAGGCCATAGCACTGCTCTCCCAGATGCACTCACAAGGTCTCACGCCAAACGACTATGCTTTCTCCAGTGTGCTAAGCTCCTGCGCAGACTTGGCATTGCTGGACCAAGGGAGGCAGTTCCATTGCCTGGCCCTGAAGCTAGGATGCGACATGAAGACCTGCACAGGGAATGCACTGATCAACATGTACTCCAAGTGCGGCCAGATCTTGCCTGCGAGGCATATGTTCAACGTCATGGATCACCGTGATGAGACGTCCTGGAACTCGCTGATCCACGGGTACGCGCAGCACGGTGAGGTGGACATGGCGTTGAAGGCGTTCAGCAAGATGTGTTCCAATGGCGCTGAGCCCAATGAGTCGACGCTCCTGGGAATCCTGGCGGCTTGCAACCACGCCGGGCTGGTGGACGAAGGTGTGACATTCTTCAGATCAGCAATGGCCGGCCGGTATGGCGCCTTCCTGACACCCTCACACTATGCCTGCATGGTCGACATGCTGGGCCGTAGTGGCAGGTTCGACGACGTGCTCTGCCTGATCAAGGAGATGCCTTTTGAGCCTGGCGTCCTAGTGTGGAAGACGCTGCTGGCGTCATGCAGGCTGCACGGCAACCTGGAGACGGGGAGGCTCGCCGCCGAAAAGCTCGTGGAGCTCTCAGACCAGGACTCAGCAAGCTACGTGCTGATGTCTGACATACATGCGATGCACGGGGAGTGGCATGACGCTGACATGGTGCGGCGGAGGATGGACGAGGCTGGGGTGAGGAAGGAGGCCGGGCGCAGCTGGGTGGAGGTCAGGAACGAGGTGCACGCCTTCGTAGCCCAGGACGCGTCTCACCCGGACTCGCCAGCCATCTACCGGATGCTCTGGGAATTGTCTGATGCCATGCGAGATACAGCCTATGACGAAGATGTTGAATTGTTGGATGTACATATGCAGATTTAGATGTTGAACTGAGTCTTTGTTCTTTTCCTATTGCCACTTGCATTACACTGTTCTTTGTAGCTACTGGTATAAGCTTACAAGTATGTGAATGATGGGTGTTGTATGCTATGTAGGCATGTAGCAATATCAAATTATCAATAGCATATTGTTTTCAGTCTGTAACAATTAAAATGTGCTGCAGAAAGTTGATTAAAACACTTTTCAGTGTGACATCTAAGATTGCTATGCTTTAGTTTTATTTACTTACCCCATTTGGCAGTAGACTCACTAGTAAACTGGGTTTATAACTTCCAAGGAACCATCCTGTATTTTGTATTTTTGATATTCTTAGACTGTATGCAGGTGTGGCTGTAGCATGGCCTTCTGAAGTACTACTAACTAGTCACATGAACAGAACAGACACTTAGCTACGAGTTACACTGACAGTTTGGACTGACTTAAAAGATTGCCTCGGAACGTCAACCAAATGAGCTAATTTCTCTAGATAGTTGAAGTGAATAGGGAAGAAGCTTGTCTTCTCCGAGGAGAGAATTTTCTTTACAAGTTTTCAAGAAGATTGGTAATACATATGATGGGACATTTTTGTTGTAAATATTCCAGAGTTTGACAGCAACGATGCTTAAACAGCAAGCTATGATCTTACTGATCTTGTATATATCTCTCTGAGGTCTCTTGGTATCTTGTCCAAGATTTTGTAAATGAAGGTGATAGCATCAAGATCATATTGATATGTAAGTATCTTTACATATCTCTGAGGTCTCTTGGTATCTAGGTGATCAAATGTTGAATTTATGGTGCAGAATTATTTTCTAGATTTTACAAACCAAAAGTAATACGCATTTTCTCCTGGAAATTGTTAGTAAAATCATGTGCATTCAAGTGCGTACCTAGTTTGTTTGCAGCAATTCTATATTTGCATTTATGGAAGTGAGAACTAATGCTGTGGCATTTATACAACACACAGAGCTTTTAAGGGTTAGATGAATAAAATCAAATTAATCTAATTCAGGCATGCACTCCACTAATGCTGTGGGTTTCTCTATCTTGAACCAGAAAATCATTGTAAATGATCTGACATGCTTGCATTCCATACACAAACAGAGAGAAATCAAGGATAGCTTTACAATCAGGCAACTGGAGGAAGATCCTCTACTGGAGCCATTGGACAAAATTATTCCCTCGGTTAGTTGTTGAATAAAACTGTGTCCCAGTGGTGCGTTATCAGCTACTATGCTCTTGTAAAACTTGACTCATGTAACAATCATGTTTTGTAGGGAGCTGATATACCACCTGATGCTCAGATCAGGTCATCACCTACAGAAAAGAAGTCTTTCGATACTTGATGACGTATGCAATGAACTTTTTTACAAGAGGAAGGTATGGTTTGTATTTGTGTCTAGTATCCAGTTCATAGTTTGTGTTTTAGAGTACGTTCTTAGTCTTTACTACGTATATCTTGGGGTCATATTTGGTGATCATGTGGGAGTGAATATAGGGCCCGTTAAATGGGGCACGAGCATGGTCAAGAAATTGTTCCACAAGGATGGCCCCAGTGGCTCCAGTAGTAACATGAGACAAGAGAAAGACAAGTTCGCTGGTGCTATGGTGAACACTTTGGGACAGGTATATACTACTCCAACTACTACTTGCATCTGCTTGAACTTGCATCTTATTCGGATCTAGAAGAATATACTAAGTACGCTTCGGCCTCGCGTGTTTCAGGACATGCCCCCAGATCACATTACGAACCCGACTCATTCTTATGTTATGTACGGAACTCCACTTGTGCGTGAGCTGCTCTCCGCATGGAATCGGGCACGCCCACCGATTTGTTGCAGGTGATTTTCGAGGTATGGCTGGAAATGTTGTGCTATGCTGCCAACCGCTGCAGCGGAGATTCTTATGACAGGCACCTCAGAAGTGGTAGCGAGTTTATTACAGTTGTCTGGCTATTGGCATGGCAAACCCATGGATTTCAGCAGCCTCGTAGCCAGCTGGCATTTGCCACAATTCAGTGTGTCCTTTTTCTTTGGAAGAAAAGGCGGGCACTCTTCTGTTTGTATAGACAGAAAAATTATGTGCAAATGACTTTTAAGAATTTGAATTGAGGGGTAATTCTGAGAATTGTAAAGGGGCACATCAGGCATTCTTGTCAGGTTGTTGTGGAAATGTGCTACTGTAGTAGACTGAGACATAAAATCTTCTTTTGGTTATTGCTGCATGTTTGGGAACCCGCTCGAAAGAAAGACTTTTGTTGTGCCCAGCTATGGTTGTGTTCTCTGCAATGGCGAGAATGCTCTTCATCTTTTTTTGGATTGTTCAGTTGCTCAAAATTGTTGGAATTCCATCATGCCTGCTAAACACACAAGTATATATCTACCTCTTTGATGAAGTCAGCTTAGCCATTCAAGTTCTTCCTAGAAACATTTCCATGTACATCATAATCATGGGATGTTCGATCATATGGATGCAAAGAAAAGGCAGATTTTCAAAAATGAAACCCTGGGCTTATCTTCTGGACAGCAACTGTAGGGGGGGGGGGGGGGG
>CBMN011745845.1:0-13408 GCA_000582825.1 Hordeum pubiflorum | reverse complement strand
CCGTCCCGAGCTTCCGTCGTCGGCCCTTGTCATTAGACCACTATGCTTGTCTTTTCCGCCTTGACTCTCGAATCTTTTGCTTCTCGGGTGGTGGCGAACAATGCAGCTTGCGTTGCGGGAGATGCCCGCCCGTCGGGCCCGGCCTGCTTCCTGCCCGAAGAAGGCTAGCCGGACTAGTGGTAGGGGACCCATGCTAGTCGGCGCCCATGAGATGAGGTGAGGTGAGCGCAAAGGGCAATCTGTCGCTGTGCGCGCCACCGTTTATTGGTTAACCCATACGCATGCCAGATTGTTCGTTTGTTTTTTTTCTTCTGTTGGTATTATAGCAGTTATGTACATAAAAATTTAACCATCAGACTAGTTTATTCAGTATGGCGATTCCTTGGATTACAGGATTAGTATGGCTGGTTGATGCGCATTTGATTCCTGGCTAGATTATATATGCAATAAGCTTACTGTTTGGTACCTAGTACCTTGACAGAATGGCAGTGATTCATCAGTTTACATATGCAATTGCCAAGTAGCTTACTGTTGGGTTGCTAGTCAGCTGGTGTACTGACTTAAATGCAGGGATGTACATATCTGCATGCATATAATTGTCAGTTGTCACTGGAAAATTCTTGAGACTGGAGGCATGGAAATCTGGATTAGGCTGACTTGTCATTGCACAACAAACTGTTGTCTGGTGTCTTGCGAGATGCAAAATCAGGACTTGGTTGGACTTCTGAACCAGGGCTTGTGAATTCTGTGGATATTTCTATCTCTTGTTGGCATGTACCATCTTCTGGATCATTTGGCACTATCACCTGCATACTCTGGGCCTGGTTGTAGTGTAGTTCTCTTTCTTGATTCCGTCTGTTTGCATGCTCTGATCCATATCCTCCCTGAGTCTGGACACGACTTATACTGTTCCTTATCTTGTGCTTATTCTTGTAGAGGAACATCACCAGGGCTATCAAAAGGGCGGATGTTGAAGCAACTCCTGTGACCAGAAAGAGTCCTGAAAAGCTTTTGAAGTTCAGACTGCTTGGACTAGCAATGGCACCATCATTTTGACAGGCATGTTGATCTCCAACCCATTTCTTCTCTATCTGAATAATAGCGTCTCCCTCTGTTATGCTGAGGATTGTCCTCGAAAAGTCGTTGACCATGGGAGATCCCTTGGGGAATGCCTACTCAACAGTTAAAATAAATTCAGTAATGTACAAATTGATTAATGAATCGTTTCTTTTAAATAAACAAATGGGATTCTCTACAAAGATCCAAAAAAATATGTATGATTAATGAATTGCATGTTAGTTCCCAACTTTTACGAATTCATGTTTGTGGTTAGAATGGTTCTTTTATCGTCTACAACTCTCGTTTCAAATATGACTGAAATTATAGTTAACAAAAATTTCAATGGTATCTTCTATCTTTTCTTCTAAAGAGTGTATGAATGGCTGTTGTTTCTCTTTTTGTTTACCCTTGTCCTAATTAAATTAGGATATGATTTTTTTGTTTGAACAATTTTTTCATTTCATATGCTTATACTCTATTATACATGCCGCTATTCAGTTTGCAATAGCAAAGGAGATGATATAATAGCAACTAACTGCTAGTCATATGTGCTTGTAACTCACAACATTGTCCAATGGTTTCTTTACCTTAAGCTTTCTATAATAAGTGAAGTTTCTTACAAATGACACTATGACTCACAGTACTCACATAATTCTCTTGTGATAAATGATCCTGCAGAAGATCCATCCTGGATGGTCTTGTTGAATGGGCCTGTTTGTTGTTATCTTGGGTCTTAGGCTCTTAGCAATGTGCATTATGTGGGTATGTGTGTGTAAGGTTGTACGGGGTTTCTAAACCCATTGCTTTATTCTTCTTAATATAATGATGCACGGTTCTCCTGCACGTTCGAGAAAAAAAAAAGCAATGTACATTATGTCCCAAAGCAGCTTTGTTGGTTTAAATTGCAATTTCCATATGTGGTCTCTTTTTCATGGAGTATTCTTTCGGGTCCTCCATTACTTTCTTGATCCTGAGATGATCTTAACTCTTAAGTGTATATTTTCCTATAGTATTAATAAATAATTTTGAAGCATATTTTGCACAAAATATATCTGGTCTAGTTTACTTACAAAGCCAAAGCCTTCAGATTTGTAAATCGGTCCAACCATTGTGTAACCTTTGCAATGCTTTGCAAGAAATATGTTGATGTATGGAACTTCATGTACGACAGCAGCTATACCACCATTTTTGCTCCCTTTAGAGAGTGCATCAGCAAAATCATCTGAAGTTTCATAAGCTCTGATCTTTCTTCTGTCAAAGCCAAGTTCTTCTAATAGATCTCCCACATAAGAGCCATTATGATACCCTACATATTCACCTTTTCTAATGAGTTTCTGAACATCAGTTTCTGTGGGTTGAAGCTGTTGCACGGTGAGAATTGATGATAGATTGGCCGTATAACTTGACGTAATCACAAGAAGTACAAATACCCATACAATGACAACCAATCTAGACAAAATACTGTCCACCCTCTCCCCTGCAAAATGGAGGAAATCAAATACGAATGATTCTCATTCATGTACATTCTAAATAATATCTGCTCAAACACCTATGATAAATGAATTCTGTGCTGCAGTGGGAGAATAGGTTACTTAATTTCAGTGCCTGCTTATCCTAGTTTTGGTAACATACTAGTTAGATGTATGCCCTTTTTCAAAAAAAATTAGATTAGATATGAAAAATTCATTTTGTCATATTAAAAGAAGAAATTACAATTTCATCACTCACTATCTGCAAAGAATGAGAAATATATTGCTATCCCAAGCTGGCGAAAACATGAACCAGTCAGCTCAGCATTATTGATCCGTCTCTCCAATAGCCAGATGACTATCCCTGTGTAAATGAAGAATGCAATGCTTCCAAACCACAGGTCAGTAGTTAATGGCTTCAGGAAAACCCATGCAGTCTTACTTGTGTCATCCTTGACTGGCACAATCATTGCTACTCCAGATTCTGTGTAAGGTAGGGTGAAGTCAGCATAGGAAGTTCTATTGTACCTGATAGTTATATCTCCGATTGCTGCATCATATACCTGCAAGCATGACCTTTAGTGTTATATAAGTGTGAAGCCATTTATTTGCTTTAATTACTGGAGGATCAGTATATCATTCCTTAAGCTCTTCAGGCACTGACAATTATGAGGGCACGTGGGACAATGAAAGCAGATAATAGCAACAGTTACAATGGGGAATTCTATTATATGCCAGAAGGAAATATAGTGTTGATATGCTTTGAGAAAACATCTAGTCAGTCTTGCCTTAACTTGTTGGTTGATATAATTAATAATAATCCTTAATCTGACTGACAAAATTAGAATAACAATTCCTTACCCCAAGATGAACTTGGTAGACAAAATCATTATAGCTCCTAGTATCTGCATTATCAAGTGCTACATATTCATAAGGTATTGCATATGGTAGTCTCTTTAGCACCTCTTCAAATATATCAATGGCATATCCAGTAGCAGTTGTTGCATTAGTGATAGGATCTCTTTCTACCTTCATAAACTCAGGATATCCACTTGTCCGTACACCTACTCGTAGCTTCTTTCCGTTAGTAGGGATTTGCCATCCTTTAGGCACCACATATAGTTCTCCTGGCCAAATCACTGGATTAAGATCAGGCACTGAGTTTACATTTGTTGTTTTTGATCCATTTTGATCCAGCTGCCTAATGATCCCATGTTTTGCTGTCCAAAAGCCTATCTCTTGTGAACCTTGTCCGACCACATTAATTATCTGGAATATGGAAGGTTGCAGCTGCCTATGTTTAAGGTCAAAATCACCACTTAGGCCTCTGAACTTATTATGTAAGATTTCATCTAGGAGTTTTGGGCCAATGGTAGACGTACCCATAGTGCCAAAACATGTTGAGTTTGTCCTGTGATGCTGCTTGTGAAATATGTTATCTACCATGCTAACCTTCTCTGCTGCTTGTGCCAAGGCCCAAATAGTATCATAACCCCAGAGTCCAAACGTGCCTAGCTGAGATGGTGGATCATTTGGATAGTCTTGTTTGAACCTCTTATTCCATCTTGCAGTGAAATCATCAAGTTCCTTTGATTTAGGCACATAGAACTTCACACCCAGTGCACCATTCATTGCATCAGGAATTGAAGGGTTGAATGATTTAATTATGTTTGCAATCCCATCTGTCAAAATCCATGCATACGTTTCACTCATCATTCCTAACTCCTTGGCCTTTGTGAAGAGAGTAGATGCAATAGAGGATGACATGTGCACAATGTAGACCCTTGTTTGCATTGTCATTAGCTTGTAGAGTTCTTGTTCAACTTGGTCACTGCTTGCTGATACAGGGATCACACTACGATAAGGTATAGAAGCTCCAAATTCTTGTAGGGCATCAACCAAGTAAGGTATGATACCCCTACCATAGTCTGTGTCCTCATAGATTGGTACCACTTCTCTCCAACCATAGCCCTTAATGAGAGCAGCAATGCAATTTACTTGAGCTACATCACTTAGTGTTGCACGCAAAAAGTAAGGAACAGAGCCAGATGACAGAGTGGGACTAGTTGCAGTGAAGGAGATAACTGGTACTTGACTCTTATTCCCAAGATCAGAGATAAAAGTAGCCTCTGAAGATTTCTGTGGACCAATAATGGCTCTGACATTGTAATTCTCCAGCAGGTCAACAGCTGTGTGATTGAATAAGTAAATATAATTTGATCAGACATTGGACGCAACAAGAAATAGTGAGCTTGCTATACTTAGTAGCAGCTATGTTTTGTATGAATTTTAATTTCCAATAGATATTTTCTGTAAAGATTTTACGATACACTGATTTGACCTCATTGTGATGCACAAACCCAAATACAGCTGTCTATTTGTTTCATAAGTTTTATCCAGTAAAATCTAATGACAATTTCACATAACATCAACTGTACCTTGTGATGCAGCTTGGACATCGTCTGCATTGGAATCTCTGATGTGAAGAACCATCTTTGTTGTATAGTTCCCGTGGACCACATAGAAATCTTCCATGGCCATCAAAATGCTGGTCCGTGCCATCTTGCCCACCAACGACTGCAAGTTGAGGATCACTCCAACATTGAGTGTTGCTGCTCCACTGAAAGTAGCTCTATGAGCAAAAATGAGGTTAACGAACAACAGGAAGGTGGTTCTAGCTGCTATTTCCATCCCTTGAGCTTTGTGAGTTCCAGAGAATGTGTGCTGCCAATGCAGTATTATATATCAAGTCTGCTAAGGCTGGATCTTTTGCTTTGACTTAGTCTAATCACATTTCAGTTCTGTAAGGTCAATTAAAATTCTAAAACTTCCATTATGTCTTGTTTTTCCTTTTGGAAGCAGCTGACATTCTGTTTATAGGTAATAAAATTCGATGGAATACCTGCAACCTGAAGTTGATGGCTGTGGAATTTCGATGAAATTCCTGGTGACAACACTAAGTCCAAGAATGATCTGGACAGCTATAAGCTCTGAATAAAAATTTGAACCTCTCACCAATTCTTTTTCCTTGTGAAAGCAGCTAATATTCTGTTTATAAATATAGAATTCAATGTGTTTGAATGCCTGCATGGTGAAGTTAATAGCTGTGGAAGTTCAAGGAAATTCCTGGTGGCGGAATCAAGAATGATATCAACATGTTCCTTGGTCAAGCAAATGTTTGATCCTTACGAAACGGAATAGCAGGAAAAAAAGTCAGAGGAACTCGCAGTTGGCACTCCTGCGGCTTAAGACATGGGATCGCTATCCGTGGTAAGTCAATGGGGCTTTCATGTGAGGGTACACGTACGAACTGAAGAATGAGTGTCATGTTGTACTTTAGAGAATCTGATCACTGTTTGTTGAAGTTTGAATATTTAATTCATTATTTTATGCATCTGGTAGTGCCGGAAAATAGACTTTCCCATGGTGGAAGTTGAAATTGTCAGAGCTGAGAAAAATATTCAGAACAGTGATCGATAGTTGCAATTCGTTTGACTTTGATTTCATCACCGCCTATGCCCATGCATGCGTGTTCAAGTGCTGCTGCTAGTATTGTTTAAAGTAAACTAAATGTTAGTACCGACTTGGAAATTCAAGTTACATAAAGAAAGGCACCCCTCTGATCTACTCTAGAAACAACAAAGCCATCTAATTGCAACAGCATGACTGCGTGGGAAAATCTTGTAGCTTCGGTTTCGTTCTGCTGACGGTCCTCCTCTTCTTGCCTTGACGGGGAGGAGGAATACGAGCTCTACTTTTCTCTGACGGCCGTGGTAGCTCTCCTCCGCCGCACCCTGGTGCCTGGTAGCAGTGGCTCTTCTCCTCTCTCTAGTCTCTATGACTCCATGTCCTGCATCCGGAGGTGGCTGTGACGGAATATTCTCATCCGGGCCGTCGTAGTTTAATGAGGGTGATGCCTACTACAGTGCATCTTTATGGTGATCTCTCGCTGTTGGATGAAATAACAGAGGCGCTTTCTTTTTGCAAACTAGTGCTCAAAATTTTCGGCAATACAAGTTCAATCCAAATTAATAAACTGAACCATGTGACGAGTTTTAACATTCAGCAAAGCAGAGCGAAAATTACACACGGTCGTTTCGGCAGAAAAAGCCATCGAGTGTACACTTTAGCTTCAATTTTGTTGTTCGCGGTGCTCATCATTTCCTGATGCAGCTGGGAGCAATGGGAGCTCCATGGCGCGCACCTGCTCCTCTGATCCTCTAACATTTCCGACATCCGGCGGATCCTCCACGTCGTCATGTCCTGCTTCTGGCTGTACCACTCCTCTTTCAGGTCCTGCGTCTGCTGCTGCTGGATTACCTTGCAACTGAATAACCAGATGGCTATCTCTGCCGATGCGGCAAATAATACTCTCATTTCTGCTGCCATGGACATGCTCAATAGTAAGTTCAACGACTGCTTCCCGAACTTGCTCTTCTTCTTGCCTAGGGCGGAACCACAGTACTGCATAGATGATCCCCGCAACAGCCCACAGAACAATGGTTATGAAGAACACTCCTCTTAAACTGCTCCAAGTAATAACAGAGGCTACCTCAATGGCGTTTGCCTGGCTGTTGCAGGCCATGTCGCCTCCTAACCACTTCCGCTCAATGTCGATAATCTTGTCTCCTTCCGTCACCATCAGTATGGCCCTTGAAACATCCGCGACGAGGGGAGAGCCCTTGGGGAACACCTGTCAGTTCCAAAGCCACCAGAAAGAAGGTTAATTTTGAAAGGAAATTAACTGCTTTTTGAACATCGGTTACAAGTAATAAGTGTGCCTGCTCGACATGATACACAAATCCACCAATTCATTTATTATACTCTCACTTGACACAAAAAGCGTGCCCTTTCAGAAATTGACAATTTCAAAAGTTTAACTGCGTCAAAGATATAAGAGTGATTATTTCACCAAACTGTTAAGTTTCAACAGACTTCAAACCTCCAAAATGACATGTATGGCTAGACTCTAGAGATGGTAGTCAGGATGCAAACAGATGAAAAAGAACAAACAAACTTACAAAGCCAAATCCACCAGTCTTGTAAACACGACCAACAATACTGTGGTTCCTGCAGTATTTGGACATAAATAGCTTGAGGTATGGTATCTCATCAAATACTGCTGCAACACCGCCATTCCAACTCCCTTTCATCAGTGCCTCAGCATACTGATCTATAGAACTATATTTTATAATTTTGTGCTCTTCCACTTTACGGTTCTTCAGGAAATCCTTCACAAAAGACCCACCCTGGTAACCAATATAATCTCCATTACTAATAAGTTGATTCAAGTCGACAACCGTTGGCTGGAGCTGTTGTACGGTCATCATGGAGGTCAAGCTTGCACTATAGAGTTTCTCCAATAACCAAACCAGCAAAACCAAGTTTATTAGTGCAAATTTTGATAACCATTTCTTCAGTTTCGGATCTGCAAGAATATATAGCAGCACTTATCAGACCAATGACTAAGGGTATGTTTGGTTAGCAAGCAAAACACCATACCATATCTTACTAAAATTCAGTATCACTAGAAAGTTTGGTCATCCAATTGGTTCCCTGAAAATTTAGTATGTCTTGGCAACAAAATAAACTTCCAGGCCAATGAAGGAGAATATATAAAAGCATCACTAAAATTTCAGCATCAATCTCTAATGTTGCAAAAACAACAATTGTACAAACTGGTCTCACCATATGCTGTAGACTTAACGTTTGTGTTTTAAACAAGTCAGTGTTGTTTGTTTCCAACATTCCATTTACTTTCCATTTATATATAGCTCCACAGTTCATTAACTGTGTCTCTATATCCATGGAAAATGTTGTTTAGTATAAGAAGCAAACGCAAAACAGTACTACCTCTGTTCCAAAATGTAGGTCGTTTGACTTTTTTACCACAAGTTTGACCACTCGTCGTATTCAAAAAATTTGTGAAAATATAGTCAAATTCAAGGCATTTTTAAAGATTTTTTATGAATAAAGGATGCCACCACAAAAAATATGACAATTTGCACAAAATTTTGAATAAGACAAGCGGTCAAACTTAGAGTCAAAAAGGTCAAACAGACTATAATTTGAAACAGAGGGAGTAGTAAATATTTGCAAGTATCTATACAAATGAAATAGCAGATGTTTTCTATAGTACTGTTTAGCTCACCCTTTGGAACAGCAAGAAGTGCCTGAAAGCTGAAATAAGCAATACTGACAAGCTGTTTCCCAGCTCCCCCACCAAAATCTCTGTTTTCCTTGTGCTCAACAAGCCATATGACAAAACCTGTGAATACGAAAACAGCCAAGAAGGCTGCCCATAGGATTGGTTCGATAGGCTTCAGAAAAATCCACAAGCTTGTGTTCCAGTTCTTCTTCATGGGAACAACCATCTGCACTCCCGATTCAGTGTAAGGTAATGTAAAGTCCACGTATGAGGAGCGATTAATGATTATTGTGGTGTCCCCAACCATCGCATCATATTTCTGTTGAACACAAATGAGTAATTAATTACACACTTGTCTGAGTTAATATATTAGAGCTACTATTGCTCATCAGTTTAATTCTGTGTTTATCTTTTAACCTATTATTTCTCTCATTCATATTGAATCTTGCAGATCAGATCAGGTCAAAAGCACAAGTTCAAATTTGGTATGTGAAATAATTATATGCTTACCTTCAAGGAAACCTGGTAACATATCTCACTGTATGATATGGTTAAGTTGGTGGCTATGTTAGGGTCCACAACAGGAACATACTCATAGGGGACAGCATACGGCATCTCCTGCATGACAGCTTCAAAGATATCTATACAATATCCAGTCACGTCGAATTTTCCAGTGGCCAAATTCTTCTTAACATTCACAAATGGGTTAGGTGGCTTTACTGGCACAGCAATCTTCAACTTCTTTCCAGCCACTGGCCACTCCCAACCTCTGGGAGGTTGTGCTGAACCACCAGGCCAAATCAATGTATTCAATCCAATAGAATCCATTGGACTAGTCGACTAGAAGAGGTAATGAATTTCTTGCTTAGACCAAACTTGGGTGTCCAGAACCCAGCACCTTGATATGAATTACCAATCACATTAAATATCTCGAATACTGATGCCTGCCTCTGGCCATCAACTAGAACAAATTCACCTGATATGCCTTGGAACCTGGTGGCCCGGATGGCATCAATAAGTTCAGGTCCATCTTGTGACACACCAAGTATAATCAGATCATTCAAGTTGTTGCTGTTCTGTGATGATGGTGTTTTGAATCCCAGTGTAAGGGGTCCAGTCTTCCTTAGGGCCATCGCGATAGCCCATGCTGTGTCATATGCCCACAGATGGAAAACATTCGGATTTACTGGGTCAGGTTCACCTGGGTTCTGTTGTCTGTACCGTGAAAGAAATCGAGCAGTGAGGTTGAGGAGCTTGTCTGATTGTGGAACATGAGGCTTTACACCAAGAACACCCTGCATTGAATTGATCGTGTTGTGATCAAGGGTGCTAAACATGTTGCCCACACTGTCAGTCACAATCCAGGCATAACCACCAGCAAGCATCTCAGCATCATGGGCAAGGACAAAGAGGCGTGCTGCAATATGCGACGACATATGGACGACAAATACACGTGTTTGCATAGTCTTCAGCTTGTTAAGCTCTGCCTTTATCTGATCATCAGTTGGAGCAGAAGGGATTATGCTTCGGTATGGGATGTGTGCGTCAGCATCCTGTAGAGCATCCACAAGATAGGGTATAATGCCTCTACCAAAGTCAGATTCCTCATAGACAAGTATGACCTGGCGCCAGTTGAAGTATTGGATCAGAGAAGCTATTGCAGGGACTTGGGAAGCATCATCCAGGGCAGTGCGAACAAAATACTTGGACTGGTTAGCTGACAAGTAGGGACTAGTGGCTGAATAAGATAACAGAGGCACATTGGTCTTGTTGCCGATGCCAATTATGAACCTCGCCTGCATTGATGTCTTTGGCCCAATGATGACTTGCACTTTGAAGTCCTTCAGGAGATCTATTGCTGTAACATGAAAGAAACATGGGAGGAGGGGGGTTATTTCATCGATTGACCAACACTAGGGTAGTAAGTAACCACATCGAAATTTAAACATGAACATGGTGTGAACACTGTAGTTATTCACCCTTATCAGTTTATCACTAAAGAGGAATTGACATTTGACACCCTACCAACAAGTCAGCTGAGCCAAGCTCTGACTGTGTGATGGCCTCGTCTGTTTGAATCTTAAGCGTTAGCCATAGTGACAAACTGACTGTGTGTTTGGTTCCAAGTCAAAGTGGGATTGGATGGTTCTATCCCTGTTTTTCCCTAGTTTACATTTTTCAATTTTCCCCCAAACTTATGCCTTTTCTAGTTTCCTTTCAGTCGCAGTTAGCGCACATGATGAATGATTCCCAACATTCCATGATGCTAATAAAACTATAGAATAGGGAACAATTGCTCTAGTTGTTGCACTATCTAGCACCTTTCATAGCCCAAACTTAAGATGTTTCCTCCTTTAAATTCGGCTCATGCGCATCTGGGACTGCACAGCCACTACACCAATGGGGCAACATTTGCAAATCACAATTTATACAGTTTAGAACATTTGGAAAGAGAGATGTCGAAGGGTTTTTGGCAACAAGGCCATGCCACCCCAACAGTTGCCAAATGTGATCAGGTAAGATATAGTAGATTTCAGACTGGTGCAAATTACACTCTGCTGTCCGGTGAGGAAAAGTAGACTGCAAGTCTGCAATAGCTACAGCTCAATTCTGTAATCTTTATACTTTGTTGTTTCTTCTTTTTTTTCACACTTAGCCGCGTGGCTATTTGTACATACACCTGCTTTCTACTACATTTGAAAAAAAAAGAAAATGCAGAGCTATTTGAACATACACCTGTTTTCTACTAAAATGAAAATGCAGAGCACCTGCGTCGTTTGCTCGAAAAGAAAACTCAAGATGTTCATGCCAAGTACGGGTGCCATTTTTCATGTGGATTTAAGGGGATTCGTGTCTAGCAAGAACCAAATTGCATGATCAGCAAATCTGCATAACCTGAACGAACCTGTGAATTACACCAGTGTGGCAAAAATGTTCCCCAACGCACTCACCTCATCTCGCTGATACCGAACTCTGATAAGAGCCCCCGGATCCGCCGGTACAGCAACGGTTTTCCGAGCCAGGACTGAAGGGTGAACCTAGTCCCCATCCGGCGGCCGCGCGCCGTCGCGCACTCTGGCACTCGACCAGCGGCGGAGTTTAGCCACATTGGCCGCGGCACACGGCCCCCGCCAATAACTCCGCTCCCCCCAACTGGACTTCCTGCCCAAGCCCCAAACGCGCCGGAGCTCGGGCGCCCAGGGTTCGACGCACGCACGGCGGCGTCCCTGGGCGGGTAACTCCTATCCGTGAAATGCTGCATCTGCCGCCGCACCGCGACGATCCCCGCCGCCGGTCGCTGGCCGTACATGCGACCATGGCTGGGCGTGTACGGCCTGGCGACTGGGTGGGCTGCAAAACTCCGAACGACTGGGCTCCGTGTGGATCAAATCGGGGCCGTGGCAACTGGCAACTTGGGCAGTTGTGCCTATTGAACATTTGTCTGTATTTCCCAATGTCCGGATCATTTTTTTAATAAACCAATTTACAGATCACTTGGTGTTTTTCTTTTAAAAAATATAATGGCCCCCATAAGCAATGCTACTGATTTTTTTTTTCAAAACACAAGCAGACACTCGTGTAAGCATAGACCCACTCATCCATGTAAACGCATAAACGCACACTTTGCGCACATGAGCACCTACGAAAGATTGGGTTAGCATTGAAATTGAAATCACTACTAGTATGTCTAGTTGCCTATAGAGCCACTAAAATGACAATTGGAGTTTTGAATCTAGATATATATACTCCACCAAAACAAACATAACCAACCAAATGAGTGACACTGAGTATTCCTTTCACGCCAAGACAGTGAGAAGGATTACATTTAAAAACAACAATTTAAAAGGATGGAAGATGACTTATTTGGATATATGCTTTATATCTGAATCTAAATTTAATAATAGAATATCAATAAAATATTTAGGTTAATGAATAATTTGTGTGTTCATTTTTCATATATGCGCAATTTTACATTCATATATGCGGTATGTGGATTTAGCTATTTTCGTCACAGTTAAGAAGTTCAGTCCTTGAATGCAGAAGTTCTTAATTCAGCAGCTGATCGAATTGAATTTCATATATGTGATATAGGGTTTGTATCCAAATTAAATATCAAATACGAATAAATTGTTCACGTTAATGGATAATTCGTGTGTTCTCTTTTTATATATATGGGTTATTATGTTCATTTTTTTATGCGTGATTTTTGTTGTTACATGGATTTAGCTACTTATTCAGATTTAAGGCGTTCAGTACGTGGAGAAGTTCTTCATTCGATCAGTTCCTGGTTGAGTTCCTGACCGGTTTTCGGCTTCAGCTAGCGCCGCGCTATACTAGCTGTCCACACGATTATCACTGGCAAAAATGGAAGAGAAGAATGCATGACAATTGACTAAAAAATGTTGGAAATATAGACAATTTACTGATTAAAATCCGAACAGAAATAAACATGGCACGAATTAATACTAGCATGCAACACTCTAAAATACTAGTAAACATCAGCATCATCATGAAGAACTCAGATAACATGATGAAATAACAGATCTGAACACGGCTTACGTACAACGAACTTGCAGGAGTAGCCGTGACGACGGGTGTTGACGGAGCGTTGCCGACGGTGCGAACAGGACGCAGGAGTCGGCGCTCCAGACGACGAGCTCGTACAGTGCCGGATCTTGACGGAAGACGAGCCGTGACGAAGACTTGGAGCAGTCGCGCGGAGCGCTTCCCA